>PITA01000550.1:0-47443 GCA_004023965.1 Spilogale gracilis
TCTCTCACTCCCCCTGCTTGTGTTCCCTCTCTAGCTGTGTTTCTCTCTGTCAAATAAATAAATAAAATCTTACAAAAAAAAAAAAATGCTGGGTAAGTCTCCAATATCTGCCACGGATGTTGAACAACAGCTTATTGTAAATTTCTACATTTAACTTCAGAAAATAATCCACCCATGAACTTTTAAATTTTGTTCATTTCAGTTAATATATTTAATCTACGTCAAGTAAAATTCACAAAGGGTATTGCTGAAGAAACTGTAATACCCAGTGCTGCTTAAGAGTTTACACTTCTGGGGGCGTCTGGGTGGCTCAGTTGGTTAAGCGACTGCCTTCGGCTCAGGTCATGATCCCGGACATCTGGAATTGAGTCCCACATCGGGCTCCCTGCTCTGCGGGAAGCCTGCTTCTCCCTCTCTCACTCCCCTTGCTTGTGTTCCCTCTCTGGCTGTGTTTCTCTCTGTCAAATAAATAAAAAAAAAATAAAAAAGAGCTTACACTTCTAGTGTGAGAATGTATTTAAATAATCTTTCCATGAGCACCTGGTTGGCTCAGTCAAAAGAGCATGTAACTCTTGATCTTGGGGGTTGTGATTTTGAGTCCCACACTGGGTGTAGAGATTACTTAAAACTAAAATCTTTAAAAATAAAAATAAAGGGGCGCCTGGGTGGCTCAGTTCGTTAAGCGACTGCCTTCGGTTCAGGTCTCGATTGGGCTCCCTGCTCAGCGGGAAGCCTGCTTCTCCCTCCCTCTCTCACTCCCCCTGTTTGTGTTCCCTCTCTCGTTGTGTTTCTGTCAAATAAATAAAATCTGTCAAATAAATAAATAAATAAATAAATAAAATTAAAAAATAAAAAATAAAAATAAAGCATATAAATAAATAATCTTTCTAGAAAATAATTTGGCAATATATATCATGAGCCTTATGAATACATATGTAATGTGATTCAATATCTGTACTTCTAGGAATTCGTGCTAAAGAAATTACTAAATACGGAAACCTAAAACGTACAACAATAATGCAAGGATTACAAAAATTATGGTTTCCATAAAGTGGAATATTATGTAACCTTTCAAAATGTTTCCAAAGTACTATTAATCATACAAGAAAATGAAAGCTCTAAATATACTAAGTGATAGAAGCAGAACTATATATATAATAATCTTGATCATATGAAATATATATGTAAAAAAATACACATTGTGGTATTACTGAGGATTATCTGCTCTGTACATTTCCCATATTTTCCATTTAAAATAACACATTATTAATTTTGTAATCAGAAAAAAAAAGTTTTAATTGTCACTCGTGATTATTAATAATAGAAGCTATGGGTACTAAGTGCCAGGAACTGCACAGAACAACGGGTGCACATTTAATCCTTACAACAACCGTAAGAACCAAGTATTATCTTCATTTGCCAGATGAGCAAAACTTAAGATCCAAAAGGCTGAGTGACTTCACAAAGGTTACTGTATGCAGCACTGCCAAGATCCAAACCCTAAGGAGCAGGGAAAAAAGACTATTGCTCCACTCTCAGAATTTTTATAGGAGATCCAAATTTAAAACAGTTAACTGAATACAAAGGCAAATGATGAGGCAACCCACGATTGCAATGCAAGATCTTCACTGCCCATTTATCTAAAAAAACAGGTATAATTCAAAGGCCTTTGAAATGAATTCTTTTGTTTTCTTGTCTTAGATTTTCATTTGACTTTGGCCACTTATCTTTATTTTCTATGGAAAAATGTTCATCTCTAGATATTAGCATATAAATTATGTACAGCTAGTCTCAACTTATAAGACTTTCAATGATAGAAATAGCATCTCCAGTGTGAAGTAAAGATTTTACGGCATTTTTAAAATTTGACTGAAGGCTGAGATTTAAGTATGAGAAAATCTACTTGCTATTTATAAACCACCAACTGGGTAACTTCAGAAGTATCAGGTCATTGGGAAGTTATTATTTTATGCATTCAAGTTAAAGTTCATAAAGTATCACTTTGTGATCAGTATCAATATAAGAAACATTTAAAAAAATAATTTTTACTTTAGGTGTCACATCAGTCCCCTAAAAAAAAGAAAAAAGGTGTCACATCAGTCTCCTAAAAAAAGAAAAAAATTTATTTCATTGGACTAAAATTCCCATTATCTTTCTCTAAAAATTATAAAATTGATATCCTTAATACCCTGAAATTTTTTCCCCTTAGTTTATATATAGCTAGCATAAAAAGATCTAGAAATATATTTGGAAATATATAAATAACACAGAAAAATTCTAGAAAAGGGATCAACAACTTTTTTGAAATAAGTATTAAAGAACAGATACACTACATTTAAAGATAATGCTACATGAATAATTTAAAAAATACAAATTTGCTTACTACTTACAGGAAATGGCTCCAATCCCTCCTGAATCACAAAGCCTTCAATAACATGGGTTAAGATCTGTGGTTTAACAATAGCCTGTGGAGGTCTGTTCTCGATACTGGGAACGCTACTGGGCACGGACGTACTATTACTCCTTGTGGTAGCAGCTGGAAGTAAGAGTGGAGGTGGAGGAACAGGAACATGTGAAGGATCTGATGGAGATTTAATTACTGAAGCACTGACTGATGCCACAGCAGGTAATTCCACTTGCTCTGGAAAAAAAGTCATTTTTTTATCTTTGGCATTCTGGGCAGGCAAATTAAGAAAAAAACCTCAAGAATAAACATTAATCACAATAACAATCCACACCTTGCACTTTAAAACACCATTCTGAGAACTTTAGATTTAATCTCATTTAATCTTATGAGATAGAAGCTACTATTATCCCTACTTTACAGAAGAGAATACTTGCTCAAAGTGATCATTCCAACCCTGATTAAAAGAACTATCCCATAAGATATGAAAAGTATTGTAGAATGTCCATTTAAGAATAATTATTTGTTTTAAAAAAATTTCAAGCCACACAGTTATTAAATTTCCTACGTTCCTGTTTATATATTCCAGATGCATGGGGGATGAAGTACTCTGAAAGTATACTTAAATAAATAAGGATCATAAAGTCCACAAAATAGAGATTTTTTAAAGGATTACACAGCATCACCTTTATTTCATGTAGTAAGGCTAATCCAAATCTATGCACAATTTTTTTTTTAAGATTTTATTTATTTATTTGACAGAGAGAGAGATCACAAGTAGGCAGAGAGGCAGGCAGAGAGAGAGAGGAGGAAGCAGGCTCCCTACCAAGCAGGAAGCCCGATGCGGCCTCGATTCCAGGACTGTGAGATCATGACCCTAGCTGAAGGCAGAGGCTTTAACCCACTGAGCCACCCAGGCGCCCGCACAATTTTTTTTTAACTCTTCAGTGACACTGTGTATGTCGGTCTGGGAAACACTTTAGTATCAGGTAACTGCAAAATACTGGGTTGGATCACTGTGATCCCTCCCCTTCAAACTCTAAAGACCACAGTAAGATAGACCCCACAGCCTATGACAGACTTTACCTACCCATATGATAGCACCAAACCTTTACTGACTGCATGTACTAAGTGGAAAGACGGAACTGGCTGGCAGCTAAAAACATCAATGATTACAGATGTCTAAGAAAAATAACAAAAAAAGAGCACATGTATAAAGATAATACTACAGCTTACTGAGCACTTAAATGCCAGGTACTGGGTAAATACCTCACATGCTCTAACTCATTTAACTGTCAAAACTAGCCCAAGACTAGGCACTGCTGTTATCTCCATTTCACAGTGAAAGATAAAGTACCTTGCCTCAGGGCACATAACTAATTAAGTAATGGAGCTGGGATACTAACCCAGGGAGTCAGTTCTTGAGACAATGCTCTTAATTGCTGTGGTAACTCCTCTCCACTAGTAAGAAAAGGGTGACTCGTTAATATCAAAGATGCTCAAAGTACAGCCCAGTTGGGTAGAGAAGAAGAGGAATCCCTAAAGAATAAAAATTCAGCTAATAAAATAGTGTACTAATCATCTGCATAATCTCAGAAATGGAATAGCTCTGGGGTGCCTGGGTGGCTCAGTTGGTTAAGCAACTGCCTTCAGCTCAGGTCTAAATCCTGGAGACCCGGAATGGAGTCCCACATCGGGCTCCCTGCTTGGCAGGAAGCCTGCTTCTCCCTCTCTCACTCCCCCTGCTTGTGTTCCCTCTCTGGCTGTGTTTCTCTCTGTCAAATAAATAAAATATTAAAAAAAAAAAAAAGAAAGAAATGGAATAGCTCTAACAATTCACACTTAGAGATTGTGATTACTATCATAAAATAGCTTATCACAGCACTATCCTAAGGCATTTATTAACCTAGTTCCATCAAATAATCCACCAAGATAAAGTTCACTGGAAAAAGAGTTTAAAATTACACAATCCCTTATTAACAACTAAACAATAAAGTCAACAGAAAATGCTAGTTTGCTGATTTGGGGAACACACACAGTACTGTGCACATGCATTACCAGACCAAGGAACTCCAGGAAAATCCTAGCCTATGCACTCAATCTTCAAGTTTACTCCTAGAGGAAAAGGGATAAGAATTATAAAACTCTAAAGTGGGACTGAGGGTCACCTGGGTGGTTCAGTCAAGCATCTGCCTTCAGCTCAGGTCATGATCTCAGGGATGAAGCCCTGAATCCAGCTCCCTGCTCGGCGGGAAGCCTGCATCTCCCTCTCTCACTCCCCCTGCTTGTGTTCCCTCTCTAGCTGTGTTTCTCTCTGTCAAATAAATAAATAAAATCTTTAAAAAAAAATAAAGTGGGACTGAAAGGTATTTTTTTCTGTTTGAAGGACAATATAAACATATGGGGTACAGAAAAATAAAAGATAAAATTTTAATGTCCCTTACAGATTTATACTTTGTTATTTTAGAAATATAAAGCTGCCTTGGGACACCTTGACTCAAATTGGACTCAAATTGTGATCTCAGTGTTGGAAGATTGAGCCCCACTTCAGGCTCCCAGCTCAACACAGCATCTGCTTGAGATTCCCTCTCCCTCAGCCCCTCCTCGCAACTCGTGCTCTCCCACCCTCCCAAATAAATAAAAACTGTGTGTGTGTGTGTGTGTGTGTGTATAAACTATATATATATGTGTGTGTGTGTGTGTGGATATATATATGTGTGTGTGTGGATATATATATCCACACACACGTATATACAAAAGATATATACATATATATGAAGCTGCATTAAGTATAATATGGTTTGTTAAGAAAATACTGTGTGTTTGATCTGAATTAATGTTCAGATCATATGTGCCCATCTTTTAACATCCTAAGTATTGTTAAAATTAGAGCTGCCAAGTTACTGACTTTTTGAAGAAGCTAATAGCTATTACTTGCCAGTTAAAATAAAACATATGAGAAACACTGATGTATTACAGTAAAATAAAAACACAATTATTACACTCTCTAGATTTAAGGTAACTGGAACAGAAAACACAACTGACAGAACTCTGCCATAGGGTACTCTGCCTATTTCACAGTCTCATTTTCTAAGCAAGATCTGTGAGCTTTTTCTACCTTTTTTAATGGATGCTTTTCACTTTTTTAAAGTTTTTAGAGATTTATGAAAACCAAAAACTGGATGGAAATCAATCCCTCTATTTTTGCCAGTTTATTTCACGATTTGATGAGAATTATTCTAAAAGTCAACTTGTGCTTGTTTTTCCCCCTCATACACACAGTACTAAGTATGAAGTAAATTATAGGAAGATTCAGAAGTCTACACTGTACTGAGATAATTTAGCCAGAGGGATGTGCTTGATAGGATCTTGCCCTGCACTCTTGAGGAAAAAAATGTCAAGATGTTCTTGTGTTCCAATATTTCAGAAGTGTTTAAATTTCCTTTGTGCTACCATTAGTGATGCTTTTTAGGTAATTAAATCACAGTCACAATGCAAGGTTAGTATCCAATTAAACTTTTACTTCTGCCTTTAAATCAAACTCCAGGAAATCTGCAGCAATATTCAATCCACTTTCAGTTCAGAGAAACTACAATGATTTAATACTATGGATTTTCCTAAATCTATCTTTTGTGGTAATTTTATGAATAAACACAGTTTCTGTGTTTTCCAGAGATTCACATTGATAGTAAGGGAGAAAATCAGAGCCAAGGGAAGGGTTAGAGCACTGGCACACTTGAAAAAAAAAGAGAGGGAGGGCAAGGGTATCTTTGGTAGCAAACTCAGTGTCCTGTTACAATTTGTTTCCATGTAGGTGATGGTGGTTCTTGTTTCTGTAAATAATCACAAGGGCCATAAGAAGTTCAGGAGAACTGAAATACTTACAAGGAAGACTGAATCAAGACTAGGATTATCTGGGTCAAGGGTCAGCAAGCTTTCTATAAAGAGCCATATGGGCTCTGCAACTACTCTTCTTTGGCACAGTAATACAAAAGTAAAGGTAATAACAAGTGAAGGCAGCTGTGTTATAAAGAATTTTATTTATGGATAATGAAAATTTGAATTGGGCATAATTTTCATGTGGCATGAAATACTACTTACGATTTTTTTTTCAACCATTTAAAAATTCTGAAACATCCTCAGCTCATGGTCCATGCAAAAACAGGCAGCGAGTATGATTTAAAGCCTGAGCTATTAGTCTCCTCTAAATAAATTACCCATACACTTTTAAAGAATCTGACAATACAGCATGCAGCTCTTGATCTCAGGGTCCTGAGTCTGAGCCCCACGTTTAAAAGGGGGGAGGGGAGAAAAGCTTTTATTAAATAAATAAAAATAAAAATCTAACATGGACTATGTCTTTTTTAAAACCTAGACACTGGGCTCTAGAGGTCATACCAATGTTTTAGTAAAACACCTAGGATTCACAGTCACTAATATTGTGAAGAGCAACACACAGCATGAGTAGCACTAAAGCAGTGAATAAAAATTTAAATGCTTAAGGCCAAGGATTTTTTTAATCCATGTCTCTAGTAAGAATTAGTGAGGTTTAATTTAAGAAGTGTCTGGGGAAGAACACTTAAAAACATACTAAGCCTGGATCAAGCAATTATGAGGAATGTCAGCTATTACTCAGAATGCTTTGTGATTTCTGGAAAGCATAACTTGAAATCTTTTAATAGAACTCTGATTTATTCTAATTTTTAAGCTTAGAAATAGCTTGACCCATGAATCTGAATGGGCATATAAATATATTTGTGCAAACCACTAAAAATTAGAAAGCTAAGAATGTTTTTTATTTGGGTGGTTCCTCATCAACTGTTTTAATTGTTCCTCATTTTAAAAAATTGTGAATTCTATCTATATTTTGCTGTAATTACATAATAGCATAATACCATCTCCAGTTATTAAACTTCAATAACTTTACTAAACTTTATAACTAACATTTACCTAATAGAAAATTCTCTGAAATTTAGGTATTTCCTTACCTAACAAAGGATGTTCAGAAGTCAAATCTTCTCTGCCCACAGTTATAGCTGCCGGAGACAGTGTGGGTGGTGGTGGGGTTCTGTCCATCCGGACACATTCATCTGACTCTTCTGGCATTTCTTCTTCACACACATCTTCTACTTGATAAACCTGCAACGACAAACCACACTACCTTAAAATGTTTCTAAAAATACATTTGCTAAGGTGTTTCTAACTTAACTGAAAACAAAAACAAAAACAAAAACAAAACCCTCTAAGTGTTTTAAATTTTAAAAATGCAAAATGATTATTTGACAGGCCGAAAGGAAAACTTTAAAACAGCTCCAATGAGGTTTTTTCATAATGCTTGACAATATTTCACTAAAACCAAGCTGTGGATCAGTATCTAAGCTACAAATTACTAAAGTGTCAAAAAGGTGAAAGAATGTATTTTTAAGTTTTGATTCTATACATTCAAATAACTATTTGAGAAATTTACTATTGTTTCTATTAACTCCAACTGTCATAAATCAAAATAAATACTAGTATTTTTCACAACCACACAAAGAAAATCTCCAAAATGATACATATCAGGAACTGCTTAAAGGATGACACCCTAGGTTATTCTTTATTGTATTTACGTGAACTGAAGATTAAATTATGAAAAGTAATGTCTGAAAACACACAAAAGGTATGCGATTATATCTTTAATTCTTTAATCTTCTGATCTACTTAAGAACCTAATGAATTTTTATAAGCTAGTACCAGGTAAACAGAAAATATATGTCCTTGAAATAATACACACACACAGGTAAACAGAAAATATATGTCCTTGACATAATACACACACACACACCCCTCCTAAGCCATTTAACACATTATTTTTAGTTCTTTAATACTGTTTCTTATAAAGTTTTTAAGTTTTTAACTTAACGACCTTGTTATCTAATGCTAAAGAGCATACTGTAAGAAGAAAACATGGACTCAATCTGAGAAAGTACTATGTAACTTAAAACAACTTAAGTATTCATTAGACTTAACACTGGTTCCAAAGGCCACTTTTAGGCTATTGTCATCACTATTTAACCATTATTTCTGAAAAATGATAGTTTACTAAAAACAAAGCCACGAAACAGTTCCTTTTCTTTCTTTTATATACAAACCTTATTACTTAAATTTACAAAGGTCATGAGTTTTTAAGATTACTTACCTAAATTGATTAATATTTCTAATAAACATTAAAACAGAAGTCTCTCAACACTCACAAAACTGTGTGATATCTAATATTGTATGTATTTTAATCAAACTACTGAAAAAGTCTGATGATTTGAAGTATATAAAGTTCAATACAAAAATGGTCAAGATTATTAAAACCAGCAAAAACCATGTGTTACTAAAAAGGACTATCAAGTTAAAGGCATAAATCCAGCAATAGTGATAGAGTTAAAAAACAAAAACAAAAACCTAACTTTCCAAGCCTCTATTAAGAATACAATATCTTAAGGCGCCTGAGTGGCACAGTTGGTTAAGCGACTGCCTTTGGCTCAGGTCATGATCCCAAGGTCCTGGCATCGAATCTCTCATCAGGCTCCCAGCTCAGCAAGAAGCCTGCTTCTCCCTCTCCTCCTTTGCTCCTGTTCTTTCTCGCTCTGTCTCTCTCAACTAAATAAATTAAATTGAAAGAATAGATAAAGTATCTTTAAAAAAAAACAATGTTTTTCCTTTCTCTTTTTAAAAATTTAGAAATCCTAGGGGAAAAAAAGTTTCATAATCTTCCAGTTACTGATAATTTTTACCAAATATAATATCCAGAACCGTGATCTGATTCAACTAAGTAGACTACAATTTTTAAAAGTTATTTACTCCTGGGGCGCCTGGGTGGCTCAGTTGGTTAAGTAACTGCCTTCAGCTCAGGTCATGATCCTGGAGACCCAGGATCGAGTCCCACATCGGGCTCCCCGGTCAGCGGGAAGCCTGCTTCTCCCTCTCTCACTCCCCTTGCTTGTGTTCCCTCTCTGGCTGCGTTTCTCTCTGTCAAATAAATAAAATCCTTAAAAAAAAAAAAGTTATTTACTCCCAATCCTGCATCTGGAAACCTGTTTCACTGAGAAATTCCCTGCCCCATGTCTGGATCCTCATAAGAAAAATAATGTGCTTATTACTTTACAGTACAATGATAGCGACCAGTTATCTATTCACATATTTTTTTTTAATGACAATAATGTACAATACAGGAAAAGTCATCCAAAAGAAATGTCCTGGGGTTAAAGAAAAAAAAAAAACAACTAGTGAGGAGCATCTGCTGTCATGGTGATTACCTTAATTTATTAGGCAGTGGTAGGGATGCTGATGCAGAGTTAATTAGACAAGCATGGTTTTATCAACCAGTTCAATTGTATCTGTGTAATATTCCTTTATTAGATATCATCTTTTCTTAAAATGCCTGAAGTTCTCTGTTTATAATATTAATGTGTCAAAGTCTGTCAAATACCTACTACAGTACCTTTTAAGCTAATCAAAGTTTGTGCACAGAACTCTGGTTTTTAAAAAGTAATGAGTTTTAAAGGATAAGAGTTATAACATAAACAGCCTATACTAAAATAATCCATCAAAAAATATTATAAAATACTTGTCATAGGTAGGCCTAACTATACATACTTTCTTTCAAATCTGCTATGTAGGGCACCTGGGTGGCTCAGTGGGTTAAAACCTCTGTCTTCGGCTCAGATCATGATCCCTGGGTCCTGGGATTGAGGCCCGGTTGGGCTCTCTGCTCAGCAGGGAGCCTGCTTCCTCCTCTCTCTCTGCCTGCCTCTCTGCCTAGTTGTGATCTCTCTCTCTGTGTCAAATAAATAAATAAAATCTTTAAAATAAAATCTGCTATGTAAAGGCAAAATAAGTTAATAAAAGAAGTAGGCAAAAACAGGTTTATCACAGACATCTGGCACATCAGCATAAAAAAAATCTAAGTGCAACTAAATAAAGCGAAGAAATGGAGATTTTACTCACAAGACCATTAGGAGACTACACAATGCAATTTCTGTTTAGCTCATAACCAGAACTATTCTAAGACCAGCAATGAGTGCCAAACTCACCTCAATAAAATACATTAGTCCCATCTGTCTCCCTTTTCTAAATAAACTGTAGAGCATTTATTAGTTCTAAATTATCAACTCTGTCACATAGCTTATCATACCCAAATGTCAATGAAAAATCTTAGTTTTATAAATGTATCTTTTATAAATATATTTTTTAAAATACACTTTTACTTTGATAATTCACACTTAGTCTTTTAAAATTTCACATAGCTTAAGAAGTCAATAGATATTACTATCTTTAAATATTTGAAACAATCAGGTGATTGTGAAGAGATGCGTAATTCATGAGCAAACATGATCTGATTTTAAAAAATGTGATCAAAGGTAATAAAAGAAAAACAGAGTAACTTAATAAATAGACTACAGTACTCAAGGAAAGATAAAATATAAGAAAAATAACATAGGAACATCCATAGCAAGTATGACCACACCAGTGACAGCAGAAAAAGTTACTATTTTCATGGGGGAAAACAAAAACTTCCAAAAATGAGAAAATAGATTTTTAAAAAAATATTTTATTTATTTATTTGATAGAGAAAAACACAGCTAGAAAGGGAACACAAGCAGGGGGAGTGAGAGGAAGAAACAGGCTGCCTGCCGAGCAGGGAGCCCAATGCAGGGCTCCATCTCAGAACTCCAGGATCATGACCTGAGCCAAAGGCAGACGCTTAACGACTGAGCCACCCAGTCACCTCAAAAAACACAGATTTTTTTTTTTTAATTTTTATGAGAAGACAGCAAGAACTAATAGGACCTTAAGACCTTAAATTTTTTAGCTTTAATGTCTTATTATGTTGGTATTTCTATCCCAAATATGTCCCTCCGAAGTTTCCCCTAACAAAAACAATTAGAAAATTAGAAGGTATGCAAAAGAAATTTTACTTTTTACTTATTAAAACCCAATTCATTGAACTAGAAAGAATATAAATTTAAATTTTATTTCTTAGAAATTACTGTACACTTTGAAGCCGGTTTTTTATGTTAAAATATTCACTGTAAATTCTTTAAAAATCTAAAAAAAGACAGAGACGTGGGAATTGATAAACATTTCTAGATACCTATTGTTGTTTCTATCAAGTTGTTTTTAATAAAATTAAATTAGAAGTGGAAGTCAATCTCTTTATGCCTATTAACATCAATGAGGATGACAAGAGTAAAGAATCTATAAATCTGCATCCTGATAACCAAAATGTTTCCCATTAAGGAACAGACTTTGACACTCTTTTCCTTCCTGAGTTAATGGTTATTACTTTTTAAGTGATAAAATCTCTTCAGTGAAATATGAAACCTCCTTTGGGAAGACTGTTTTCCTCAGTTATAAATTAATTATTAATTTGATCATTCTCCCTAAACATTTGGAGACCTTATTTCAATTTTTATTATAAATTATTTTACAAATTCAAAAGTCTTTTAGAGAATGTTTAAAAAAAACATTCCTCAAGCTAATTTTCTTTTCTAGGTAACATGTACCATCAGTAGAGGTCTATTCTGATAAATTTCACCACAATTTCAACTATTCAGAAGTTTTATTCCTCCCAATGGAGTTTTTCATCCTCAGTATTCAATTCATTTACTCAGGGAACTTTTAAGCTCTTTAAATGAGAAATATTTAAAGTATCTATTTTCTCTTCATAGAAATTTAAAAATCAGAAGTTCAATAATTCTAAAAGATGGGCTACAGTTAATGGTTTTTGCAAAGCTGGATTCTCTCCTAGTATAAATGTCTTCTTTACACAATTTAATTACAAACTATAATTTTACCCCAAAATTACATCATACAAGCATACCTCCACCTTGAAACCAAAGCCCCTAAAGGCCCAGGACTTCAGAATGCACACAACCAAAATGGTTAGGTAGATAAACCATACGTTTAAGAACATACAAGCCAACAGAAGGGATCTATGAAGGATAATCACCTTAAGAGAAAATACTTTGTGCAGATGACACTGGTTCAAATGCATTCCCTTGGGGAAAAAAAATCAACTCTGTAAAGATAGCAGATGGATTTGTTTAAATAGTAATAAAATTAACGAGGGACTTTAATAACCATCACAAATTATCAAGCATGCAACCATACTACAACAAATGGCATTGGGTTTTTTTTGCCCATACAGCATGTTTGTCAGACACTGACAGATGGAAATTTCAAGCTTTTTAAATTCATAGGCATTTAGATCTAGCAATATAACATAATGTGGGAGAAAATAGTTTTTACTCTCAGTTCAGCAAGAAAGTCAAAGAGCTTCCAAGGGCTTACCACTGGTGGATCAACAGGTGCTGGTGGTTGTACTTGTAGGTTTACCGCAACAGTCTGTGGAGGAGGAAGAGTCTGAAATGGCAACTGGACCAAAGCTTCTGCAGCTGGAAGCTCCTCTTCTGACACCAAAGCATTCTGCACCAAAACCTGGCCCTGGGATAGAATTTCAGGCTGCACTTGTAAAGACTGCATAGACTGCAAGGGCAGTGGTGGAATCTGAGCTGGAGGAGATGCCGACATCTGCGGAGGGGTTGCAATTGGGATTGGAGAGGACTGCAGGGTTGAATACTGCTGGTGTGATGTTGGAGACACAATCTGCTGACCGGGGGACACCAAAGCGGACTGCTGAACTGGGCCAATGTGTACAACAGGGGAAGCTGGAAGTGGAAGATGGGATGGAAGATTCAGCTGTGCTGTAGGCTGTACCTGATTAGCTGTGGATTGCTGCAGGTTTGGCCCTGGCTGGAGAGCCGATGACACAAGAGGGTGTGGCTGAATAAGGGCCTGTGGATGGATAATTATAGTAGGAGATTGACTTGGTGAATGAGGCGGCGGGGGAGACACCACTACAGACTGCTGTGCTGACTGTGACTGGCTAGGAGACATTGTTAAAGGAGGGGGATGGCTCTGAATTGGTGAACAATGCTGTGACTGGGCATTACTAGGAGTTGGAGGAAGGCCATGGTTCTGGAGTGGCATACAGTGCTGGGATGGGGGTGGGTCTTGAGTTGGATTTTGAAGTGTGATTGGCTGAATCTGCTGTTGCTGCTGCTGTAATATCAGCTGATGATGGGAAACCTTGGGAGGTGGTGAATGAAGAGGAATCTGCTGATGTTTTATTAGAGGATGAGGCTGAATTGGAGGATATGAAGCTGTGAGAGGAAAAAAATGACAATTAGTATTTTTTCCAAAAATAGCCTAGAAATTTATAAACAAATCTAAAGGAAAGTTTTCACATCAGAAGGTCATAATCACCAGAAATCTATTACAAGTCTTCCCGACAAGGGTGATTTGAAAATGACAACTTTTCCTTGGAAAACTATAAAGATTTCATGAAATAAACTGTACTGTGATAAGCTCCAAAAGAAAAAACTGCCTAAAACAATTGATTCATAAATCTGAAATATACACATGATTTATTCTAATTACATTTTAGAGGTCACCAGAAAATCTGCATTAACTTTTAACAAAGTTTATCCATTTGAATACCTTCTTTGGGGAGAAAAGGAATATCCCTGAACAAATATAGGATCTATAAAAATAACTTCAAAGTCATAAAAATGCAGTATCAAAATTCATAAAATAAAAGACTCATAACTTTCTATGTCTAAACAGTCTTCCAACTAACAGTCAATGTAATTTTATAAAGCTTCCCAAGTAAGCTTCCAAATTTGAGCCAAGATGAAAAGCTGGTATTATTTGACCCAGGAAAAAAAACTGTTTTGTATAACAGGCTAATTCAGCTAAGCAAAACACATGTGTGAATTCTGCAAACACTGCTATACAATCACTGTAACTAAGAAATAAAATTTCAGGGGCCATTCCAAATCCAGGACAGCACTAGTCTGGCTTGCAGAGAGAATGAGGCAATAAGTCCATGCTATCTAAATAAAGAATCTTGTTTTACTTCTCCCCCGCCCCACCCCCCAAAAAACAATAAAAAACAACAAAAAAGCCTACAGTAATCTATAAATGACAGTATCCGTTTTTTTCCATAGAGGAGTCACTCATAACAGGGATAATATATGTAAGAATTAGCAAAATCAAGTGGTAAATAGTTGTTCATTGTACCTCTTCTTCATACCAGTACACAAAGATGCTGGTGAAAACCTCTCTAAATATAAATGGAAATGGGGTTCACCAGAAGATAAACTGAAAAGATTGCTTACTATCGAAACAAAGGCTGTATGCATTTAAAACAGATCTAAAGAGAGAGCAAAACTTTTTTCTTAATCTCATAATGTAAAGATAAAGGCTATAATACCTTGCATCTATTTTTATACATAACCATATTTGTGACAAAGGCCTTATAAAAACTTGTAACAACTTTTTAACATTCTTGTATTTGCTTAGTTATCATTTAAAATTGGGGGGGGGGGTCCTTAAAGGAAATTAACATCTGATTAACATCTCAAAAGAGAGGCACTTAAAACGTTAAAAAATATCCACAAATTTTATTTTAAAAAATAGAGATTAGTTCTAAAATTTTACCTAACAAAGTAATGTTCACGTAACTAGACTAACACTTCAAAATAAGACTGAAAATTTTAAGCCAGCACTTTATAAATGTGCTGATAAACTCTATACTAGGGGCACCTGAGTGGCTCAGAGGGTTAAGCCTCTGCCTTCAGCTCAGGTCATGATCTCAGGGTCCTGGGATAGAGCCCCACATCGGGCTCTGTGCTCTGCGGGAAGCCTGCTTCTCCCTCTCTCACTCCCCCTGCTTGTGTTCCCTCTAGCTATATTTCTCTCTGTCAAATAAAATAAATAAAGTCTTTAAAAAACAAAACAAAACTCTATACTATAGGGCATTCAATAAAATCTCAGAATCCTAGAGTGCCTTTCCTTCAAAGGGCTCAAGGTGCTTTCACATTTTTCTCATTTGTTCTCACAAAATGCCTGTGGAATACGTAGGTATTCTTTTTCCTCTTTTACATATAGGGAAATAGAGGTTTCGCCAGCATAACAGCAAAAGCCCACTTTAATTCAATTTTTAAAGTTATAATTAAAATACCATATTCTTTTATAAAAAAAGATTTTATTTATTTATTGACAGAGAGAGAGATCACAAGTAGGCAGAGACAGAGGAGAAAGCAGGCTCCCCGCCGAGCAGAGAGCCAGACTTGGGCCTCAATCCCAGGACTCTGAGATCATGACCTGAGCTGAAGGCAGATGCTTAACCCACTGAGCCACCCAGGCACCCATAAAATCCCATATTCTTGACATATAATGGATATCACATTTATGGGAATAAAAACTATTTCTCAACTCTATTTCATAAGCAAGCTTTTTTTATACTCTAGAGCTGATTATTCAATAGTATTCAATCAGTACTTTCATCTAAATTAAATTTTTCTTTGATGAGAAATCAGACTCTATATATTTTATGTTAGTCCCTAAGCCCAACGGACATGAGTATTTATTAGAGACTAATTGTGAGGATATCTGAAACAATACTTCTGTATAAGAAAAGCCCTAGTGCTCTGGAGAATAATATCATGTTTGTTAATTTCTCTGATTTTAATAAGCCCTTTATTATTGTCCTCCCTCTCCCAGCACTCGGAGGAAAGGCCACGTGAGGACACAGCAAGAAGGCAGCCGTCTGCAAGCCTCGAGAAGAGAGCTCTCACTGAAAACCGAACACTGCCAAATCTTGATCTTGGGTTTTTCAGCCTTCAGAACTGAGAAAATAACAGTCTACTGTTTAAGCCACCTAGTCTACAATATCTTTTATGGCAGCCTGAGCAGACTAGAATAGGCTTTTCACTACATATTAAATTAATATCTACAAAAAGTGGTATATATTTTTTCCAACTAATATCATAACGTCGCTAAAAACTGCTATAAAAATTTGAACTCAAATACAGTTCATAATTTCCAGTCATATGGTTAAAATGTACCTTTATTTTATATATTAAAAAAGAGATTATCAAGTGAGAGCTACAAGTTTAAGGAGAAATGAAGAAAACCAAATGATTTTAGCATCCTAGAAATAACGAAACAATAACCATATCCATTATAATAAGGATTAGTCTATACTACAGTAGAATACCAGTAGACTTTTTCATATTTGAAAGCAACCAATATAAATAAGCATTTGTAGGGGCGCCTGGGTGACTCGGTCATTAAGCATCTGCCTTCAGCTCAGGTCATGATCCCGGGGTCCTGGTAGAGAGCCCTGTGATGGGCTGCCTGCTTGGCGGGAAGCCTGCTTCTCCCTCTCTCACTCCCCCTGCTTGTGTTCCCTCTCTTGCTGTGTTTCTGTCAAATAAATTAAAATCTTTAATATAAATAAATAAATAAATAAATAAATAAGCATTTTCTAACTGAGGATAGGATAAATTACCAAGAATCAAAAAACCCAAAAAACAAAACCTTAGCTTCAGACTAACTTCTCACCAACAAGAACAGAAAAACTGTTCTGAACAAAAAAAAGAGTGGAAAAATTCAGCTACTGCCTAGCTAGAAGATACAAATTGCTCTGAATAGGGGTACCTGGATGCCTCAGTTGTTAAGCGTCTGCCTTCGTTCAGGTCATGATCCCAGAGTCCCCGGATTGAGTCCCACATCGGGATCCCACTTCTCCCCTCTCTCACTCCCCCTGTTTGTGTCCCCTCTCTAGCTGTGTTCTCTCTGTCAAATAAATAAGTAAAATCTTAAAAAACAAAACAAAACAAAACAACCAAATTGCTCTGAATAACTGCAGTGTAAGGCTTGAGTGGATTTATAAGATTGGTAACTGCAGGGACGCCTGGGTGGCTCAGTTGGTTGGGCGACTGCCTTCGGCTTGGGTCATGGTCCCGGAGACCCAGGATCGAGTCCCACAACAGGCTCTCTGCTTGGCGGGAAGCCTGCTTCTCCCTCTCTCACTCCCCCTGCTTGTGTTCCCTCTCTGGCTGTGTTTCTCACTGCCAAATAAATAAAAATTTTTAAAAAAGAGAGAAAGAAAAGATTGGTAAGTACAAAGGTTTTTGTGGCTTAGGGTATTTCATTTGGTTTTACTTCTAATCAACACCACCATGGGAAACTGGAGTTTGGTTAACACACTTAAGAGATCTAAATTTGGGGGTGCCTCAGTTGCTCAGTTGGTTAAGCCACTGCCTTCGGCTCAGGTCACGATCCCGGAGTCCTGGGATCAAGCCCCACATCAGGCTCCCTGCTCGGCAGGAAGTCTGCTTCTCCCTCTCTCACTCCCTTTACTTGTGTTCCCTCTCTAGCTGTGTTTCTCTCTGTGAAATAAATAAAATCTTTAAAAAACAAAAAAAAGAGAGCGAGAGCGAGAGCAAGAGAGAGAGAGAGAGAGATAGATCTAAATTTGGAACTGCAATTGTCCTAAGAGTCTGATGGTTTTAGCTTATTGGTCTCCTCCATACCTACATAAAATATTGGTCATCAGAGGGAGGCAATGATAGGGATCCTATCACACTATCAATGAAAGAAAAGGGGAAGAGTAATTGTCAACTTAGAACCAAGTATTGGGAGCTCAGGAGAATGGAAAAATCTAAAAGTAGATCTCCTTGTTTGAACTATCCCTGCAAGAGGTCCTAGCTTTATCTGAAGGGAGCATTCTGTTTGGAAGGAAATTAACCTACCCTCCATTATAATCTATCAAAACTATAATCACTAAAAATTGTCCCAACCAGTCATGTTAAGTGCAGTGGGTCACTACTACTCCACAATGACTCCTATCAAAACTGGCCGGAAGCTGGTGTGAGGCTGAAAATACTCTAGACAGTACAGTACAAAATTCCTGTTATTAAGCCAGAGAGAGCAGGAGCTAGGCACGCAGATGTTTATAAAAAAGAATTCACAGGCGCCTGGGTGGCTCAGTGGGTTAAAGCCTCTGCCTTCGGCTCAGGTCATGATCTCAGGGTCCTGGGATCAAGGCCCACATCGGGCTCTCTGCTCTGCAAGGGACCTGCTTCCTCCTCTCTCTCTGCCTGCCTCTCTGCCTACTTGTGATCTCTCTCTGTGTCAAATAAATAAAACCTTTAAAATATATATAATAAATAAAAATAAAAACATATGCAGATATATTACAAATAGAAGAGACCCAAGTATGCTTGAGAAGTAAAGGAAAGGACCCAGCACAAGGGAGACAAAAGATGCTATAACGACTACAAGAGAAGTTTAGGAGCTGGTAAAAAAAGATGCAATCAATGACACAAACAGTGTTAACTTTAAAGTAGAAAACGAGTAACTCCCTTATCATGTTAGAAGTAAAGAAAGCTCAACACTGTGTAATTCTGAGATGAACAGAGTGAGGAAACTCACTCTGGGTGGCCCCAACATTTTCAGCCTAAGAACCATGAAGGATCTCATCTTGTGGATAGCAGGGGGAGCACATGTGGGATTCAAAGGTGGATGAGAATGAAAACAACTTAGTTGATCGCCTGACGTCTTCTTCTCAGAGATGAAATCAGAGATGAAAAAAAAAAAAATGCAACATGGTAAGAAAAATAATTATACAAAATCCTTATTTTTGGAAAGTGGTACACTCCACTCACTAACAACTTTAAACAAAAATATACATGCTTTCTTAAGAGCTTTTAGTTGTGTTCCACTAAAGCATATTAAATAAACTATAGGAAAATCTTTTTTTTTTTTTTTTAACTAAAAGCTTTTACAAGAAACAAGTGTTGACGAGGTCTAGAAAAAAACAACACTCTGGCACAGTTGGTGGGAATGCAAACTGGTACAGCCACCATAGGAAACAGTACAAAGGTTCCTCAAAAAATGAAAAATAACAAAAAATTAAAAACAGAACTATCCTACAATCCAGTAATCACACTACCGGGTATTTACCCAAAGAATATGAAAACACTAATTTGAAAGGATATATGCATCGATGTTTACTGCAATGTTATCTACAAAAGTCAAATTATGGAAGCAGCCCAAGTGTCCATCAACAGATGAATGGATAAAGAAGATGTGATGTACACACACACACACACAGAGAAATATTATTTAGCCACACAAAAGAATGAAATCTTGTCATTTGCAACAATACAGACAGAGTTAGAGAGTATAACACTAAGTGAAGTAAGTCAGAGAAAGATAAACATCATGTATGACTTCACTCATATGTGGAATTTAACAAAGGAACAGAGAAAAAAACTAGAGGCAAACCAAAAAGCAGACTCTTGACTACAGAGAACAAGATGGTTACCAGAGAACTGGAGGGAGGGAGGAAACAGGTAAAATAGGTGATGGGGATTAGGAGTACACTATTCTTGATAACCACGGAGTAATATAGAGAATTGCTGAATCACTATATTGTACACCTGAAACTAATACAACACTGTACGTTAACTATATGGAGTTAAAATTTTTTTAATTAAGTAAATAAATAAAAAATAAAAGCTATTGGTTTAACCAATATAATGAAAGACCAGCACATAATGAAGATGTTAATCAAATGTCAATCAAAAAAATTTCTTTTATTATTCTTGTTTAAACAAGATGAATGCTTTGGACTCTTTTGATTTCTCTTTTTTCAAGCTACAATATGGTTTTTTTTTTTTAATTCATGAAATGTACATTTTAAAATGTTTTAAAAAGCATTGTTCTTGTTCAAGTAATAGACATCTTTTGTTTTGCTCTGCCTGCTAATAAAGTGAAAAATGCAACTATTCCCAACAAGTTTATCCCACCTGGTGCTATTAACTGGTGAATACTTGATGTCCGGGTGACAGCTGTGCTTCGTGATTCCAGACTTGGACTTTCTCCCTTCTTATTACTTTCTGGAGAAGGATCTCGTTGGCTGATTTTAGAACTGGTCACTGTTGTTTTGTTATGACAAATTGTCAATGACTGAGTTTGGCTAGTGCTTTTTGGCGGACCATTCTGTGAGCTAGATAATACACCCAACTTCTGGCTGCGTAATGTTAAATTCTGAACCTAAGAACCACACAACAAAAAATAAGGATGAAACAGATGGTATTAATTGAGATGTGATCATCATTACCATTATAACAACAATGACAATATATTTGTGTTTTTTACACATCAAGTTCCAAGCACTTGTAATGACTGATTAATCCTAAAAGAAAGGGGAGTTATTATTCTAAGTAATCATACCTTAAATATTAAGTAAAGATTTTTTTAAAAGACATTAAGGGAATCATCAAGAACAAAATGAAAACAGTATATATATATATATATATATATACATATCTATGTATATATATCAAATGAACTATAAATATGAGGAAATCACTCTGCAACATACTGCATTTTGAAGTTACCAGCTCACAGAGAGCCAAAGACAAGGACAGAGAAGGGTACTCCAAATAAAAATGAAAATTCAAGCAAAGCCTCAGAGGTAGAAGAGCCCAGGGCACATAAGAGAAGAAGCAATTCCTACAACTTTGCTCTGACTTCCCAGGCCAGGAGTGTAAAACATTGAAGGTTACAAGTGCTTCATACTCTTGTGAGAAGTTACTATATATACAGTTAGGAGTATGCATATACAATACTGTCATCCTCACAAAGATCAGGGAAAAAAAAAGGTTTCTACAGAGGTTATAAGGGAACATTCTACAGAGTTATAAGGGAACATTCATCTTGTAAATTACAAAACTCATTCATCAAATCATCTACCCACTGTGATAATCAAGAAAAGCATTTCCCAACTCCTTTTTAAAGTCCTGTTGTTAAGGAATACTCACTTGGCTTTGAGAACTAGACCTCATGAATTGAAAAGACTATGCATGGGACCTCGAAATGGCTTACATAATGACTCCTGTCTACACCCAGGGCTATTCTAAACATACCAATGACTTTCACCCAAATTTACAACATTTCCAAATGGCAAGGCAGAAAATACCTCTCCAATAGCTGCCTAACCTTTTACCTATCTGGAAATGAATGCATTAAATACATTTATGCTAGCACTGATCCTGAGAAGGAAACTGAAGCAGAAGATTCTAAAGTGACAAAGCAAATGAGATGGTGCGGCTTTATGAACATTCTTTAGTTTCATGTGTGTTCTGTCTCTACAACTGTACTGTTAACTGATGCAGGCTAAATCTTCTCTTCCCAAGTACTAAATGCAGTGGGCAGCCAACAGCAGGTGCTGAACAAATGTTCACTTCACAGTTGAGGCTCGCTTGAATCAGTCTATTCTAATCAACTGAAAGAATTCTGACATATGGGGCATCTTCTCAGATTTTTGTCAAATATTTCATAGCAATATAAGTGGACTAATAATTGTATTACTGAAATTTAATACAAAAATAAAATGTGCTAAAATCCAGGTTTCTCAGCTTGCTGCTCAAAGCCCTCCACAGTCTAGGCCCAAACCACTCCAAGCCCCATCTTGCACTATTTCAATCCACAATATTTACATTCTAGCCACACTGTTCTGCTCACCCTTCTACTTAGAATCGATGACCTTATACTTCCTCTACTTAGAGCCTTTGCGCAAGTTTCTCTTGCCTAAAATGCCATTCTTCCTCACAGCTATCTCCTGTAGCCCAATCCTTTCTTCAAGGCCCAGAAAAATCTCACTCTCTCCCAAAGAAACCTCTCCAAAGTCTCTGGTTAGAATTTCTCCTCTCCTCTAGAATGCGGATCATACTGGCCTATAGCACTGACAGATGCCTAGCTTATTTTAGAATTACTAATGTGTCTGTGAAATGCTGAGACATTCGGTGGCACGTTCTCATCTCCGACATTCATTTTTATACTCCCCACAGTTGAGTGCTACAGACATAACAGAAACTCCACATGTCTGAGATACTCCCCTACATCTGACTTTAAAATATATATTAACTGATTTTTTTATACTAAGTGTTTAGTACTATTTATGGTTTTTTTAGGCAAGCAGTAAAATCTGTTCATATTTAACAAAAAAAAAAATCTCAACAAGTATCTAGTGGAGGCACATTAAAATCTTTCAAAAAGCAAGGAAAACACAGCATAAAGTTGAACATCTCCCATAAACGATCTATAAAGTGGACTAAATCATAATGATATCCAAAGGCTAAATTATAATCTGAAAAACTTGAAAAGTGTCTTTCAAATAAAAAGTATATTCACAGTAAATGAGGATTTCACAAAATTAATCCTAAACCTGCAGCAGTCCATTTCTACAGAATAATATACTTTTTCTTCAAATTTTGTTTTTTGAAATTCTGAAAGAAAATGTATGTGCGTCTTATTATACATATCATATACATTATCTATATGAATAAATTTTGGAATATGGCCACAACAACTATGGTGATCTTGGCTTAAATATTTATAATAAATTTCAAACATGTCAGCCATACTCCAGAGTGTATTGAGTTAACTTAGCTGTTAAGAGAAAGATCACATATTCAGATGTCCTCGACAGACGTTCCCTTTTGAGAAGAATCTACCCCTTCTAGATACAAAATAGTTCTCTAATATCCAACTTAAATTCACCTGAACTTTTCCTATGATCAACTTATGGAAACATTCTAACTTTTGAAAAAGTCTAGGTTGCACATGACTTATTTCTGGTAATTTCACGCATTACATTTTTATAGTGGATTACTCAAATACTCCTATTAGTTAATTTGGTTCTAACAAATATTGTCTATGAATTTTTCTAAGGAAAAATTGAGGTTCAGCATAGGTAATAACAACTATGTGACATCCTTTCTTTGCAGATGAGGAAACTAAGATTTATTTTTTATTTTTTAAATTTTTTTAAAGATTTTATTTTATATATTTATCTGACAGAGAGAAACACAGCTAGACAGGGAACAGAAGCAGAGGGAGTAAGGAAGGAGGCTTCCCACTGAGCAGGGAGCCTGATGCGAGGGCTCCATCCTGGGACTCTGGGATCATGACCAGAGCCGAAGGCAGACACTTAACGACTGAGCTATCCAGGCACCCTGAGGAAACTGAGATTTAATGTCACATTGCCAACAGTACAGCTGAGTTTCTAGCTTTTAATCCAAAGGACTATTTTCTTCTCAATTCTAAAAGCATTCCCCAGATAGCCTTGGTAAGTAAGATTTGCTACTTTTTGTCCTGTGTCTTTGTAAAGATTTTTTACTTATTTCTTGGTCATGGTGGAGAGAAGGGATGGAGCATTTAAAATAGTAAATAAGGGTACGATATTCCAAATTTCTTATTTTTGGACAGTATGCTACAAATGAATTTTAATACTAATGAAAAATTAACTGTTATACTGACTTCTATAAAAGAGCATTAAAATGTCACCTTTGGCAACTCTCAATTACAAATTCATTGTTGTAAAAATTTCCTATTAAGCTTAAAAATTAACAAAGTGGAGCACAAAGTTCTTCAAAACAGCCCCAAATTTGAGGAAAGTTACTACTAGAATAAGTAAAGTATTAGCATCCCCTACCACTGCCAACTTCATTCGCTGCCATTTCAAAAGCACAGACAAAAAAACAAACAAACAAACAAAAACATTTGTAGATAAATTCCTAAAGGTCAATCCATCCCTTTAGTTTCTCAAAGTCTATCCTTGAATTAAGTCAGATTATCACAGAGTCACATACCTTTATCAGATCACTAGACAGCAAAGAGCCACTTTTATAAAATTACTTCGACTATGCTCACATTAAAGGCATTATTAAAGACACTCTAAGATGTTTTCTCCATGAGAACCCACAAGACAGACTCTAGAGCACTCTCCAGAGAGCATGTTAGTTGTTTTTCTAACAACTGGTTTATTTTACCTTGGAAACTGAATCATTTAAATGGCTATTTTTCTCTCTTCACTATTAGCTACTTGAAAGCTAAGGAGTGAAGTCATGATTTATCTTTAGAGAATATATAACAAAAATTGTAATTAGTGGCTTGTGATACCTGCCAGGCACTATGCTAAATACTTTGAGTATTGTCTCATTTAGTCCTTTTCACAACTCTGAGCTATTTTAGTTCACAGTGAAGAAACTGAGGCTTAAATTATATCCAACAAAACTTCATTTAAACATAGTTTAAAAACAGGCAAAACTAACATAGGTCAGGATAGTGTGACCCTTGAGGGGCAGTAATGGCAGGACCAAACCGGGCCATCTCAGGAGGACTCTTTGGGTCCTAGTAAGGTCTTCCCTCTTGATCTGGGTGCTTGGGATATAAGCATATTCTGGTACAGATTACTGAACACTTTAGGTATGTTCTGGATGTATATTATACTTTAATAAAAAGCTTTTAAATGTCAAAAAAAAGAAAGAAAGAAAAGAAAAGAAAAAAGAAACTGTGGCTCTGGGCACCTGGCTGGCTCAGTCGCTAGAGCATGCAGACTCTTGATCTCAAGGGTCATGCATTCAAGTCCCACACTGGGTATGGAGCTTACTTTAAAAATAAAGAAAAATTGAGGCTCAGCATAGGTAATAACAACTAACATCTAGTGAGTGCTAAGTACCAGATACTGTTCTATTTTTCAATTATTTTTTAAGGATGTATCAAGTGCAAGACAGTGAGAACATGCACATAAGAGTGTGGTGGGAGGAGCAGAGGGAGAAAGAATCTCAAGCAGACTCCTTGCTGAGCATGGAGTCCAACACAGGGCTCCATCTCAGGACCCCTGAGATCAGTCAACACCTGAGATGAAACCAACAGTCGTATACTGTGCCATCCAAGCACACCTTGTTTTTCAATTATTAACATATTTAATACTCATTACAACCCTAGGAAGCATTTCATAAATATATTGTTGAAACTGAGGGGAGAGGTCAAAGATACACAATGAAAAACTGACAGAGCATGTACTTGAACCAGGAGAGTCGAGCTCTAGAGTCCAAACTTGTTAACAGTATGCTACACTATGACCTTGTTCAAAAACCAATCAACTGGCAAGTAACAAAGCTGGCAGTTGTTGAAATCAGAATTTCAGCCCCAGTCTTTCAATTCCTCCCTTTGCAAAAAAAGTACTGAGTACCTATAATGTTCTCAACACTAAACACATCTATTATTCATTCTTCAACTTAACCTACAAGTATATATGACTATACACACACACACACACACACACAATAAAAATTTTGATAACCTGACTAAAGTCATACAACTATTAAGTGAAGTGGGAGCGGAAATCAAACCCATGGAGAACTTCATGTACATAATATGAAAAGGAACCTCCCTCCTAACTCTATGCCACTTTTTTATTTCTGCTTTTTTTAATGTATGTTTTCAATTTATTTTATCTTGTTTTATTGTATGCATCTTGTAAATCAATTAAAATCTTAGTTGGAACAAAGTCAAGAATAATAAAAAATAAAATTTAACATGTTCTGAAGGTTGATTACGGTCTATCTCCATTAGGTTTTATAAAACCAAAAGAAAACAGCAAGATCATTACTTCAACAAATTATTACCACAAAGAGGTATCATAAAGGTTTAGAGCTCAAAGAACCTTAAAGGTAAGAAAGGTTTCATTTTGTAAATATGAAACTAAAGTATAAAAAAGTTAAGGAATTGTGGATGGTCACAGAGCACATTAGGAGAAACCTGAGTTTAACTACCACCATTTCTATATGCTGATATATAAAAATGGGCCTTAGTTAATCAATAAAATAATAGAGGCTCTATGAAAAGTACCAAAGAATATTACTACTCTCTCATTTTTTACCTTTTACCAAAAAACTGAGATTAAATTAAAAATAAAGAGTTAACAATGACTCTAAGTTATACCCATTTCTGTCATATGTAGTCTAAAAATCAGCTATGAAAAATAACAAAATAGTATCATACAAAGTAATATCCTACTCAATGGGATGTTTTTCTTTTTTTAAGATTTATTAAAATTTTAAGAGAGATAGTGTGAGTATGAGATAGTACCAGAGGGAGAGGGAGAGAGAATTTCAAGCAGACTCCCTGCCAAGCACTGAAGAGCCTGAAGTGGTGCTCGATCCCACAACACTGAGATCAGGACCTGAGCTGAAACTAAGAGTCAGATGCTCAACTGACTGCACCACCCAGGCACCCCTTCTACTCAATTATTTTAATTTAAAATTTATTCAGGGTGCCTGTCTGGCTCAGTCAGTATAGCATGCAACTATTGATCTCAGGGTTGTAAGTTTGAGCCCACATTGGGTATACAGAGATTACTTGAAAAAAATAAAATATTTAAAAAATTTTTAATTAATTAAAAAATAAATTTATTCAATTTAATTCATTTTAATCAACTTTACTGAGGTATAACTTACATACAATAAAATGAATGAATCAGCTCAATGAGTTTTGATATATGTAAACACCACGTTTACACAAACACCTTAATGAAAACATGGAACATTTCCATCACATAAAAAGTTCATCCATGCCCATCCCCAGTCAATCTCTCCCACCTTCTGACCCACGTACCACCAATCCAATTTTTTTCACTATCAATGTTCTGGAATTTCAGTAAAAAGAATCACAGGAGGGGCACATGAGTGGTGCAGTCAGTTGAGTGCCCAACTCTTGGTTTCGGCTCAGGTTGTAATCTCAGGGTGGTGAGATCCAGCACCACTCAGGCTCCACACTCAATGGGGAGTCTGCTTGGGATTCTCTCACTCTTTCTCTGCCCCTCCCTGCTTATGCACTCTCTCAAGTAAATAAATAAATCTTAAAAACTAGTTTAAACTAGTTTAACTAGTTGCTCTCTGGTGTCTGCCTTCTTTTGCTATTACAATGTTTCTAAGATGCATCAGGAGTGTCCTTTTTTATTTCTGAGTAATATTTCATAATTTGTTTATCCACTTACCAGCTAAAAAACATTGGTTGTTTCCAGTGTGGGGCTATTCTGAATACAGCTGCTAAAAATATTTGTTTACATGTCTTTATATGGATATGCATTTCCAAATCTCTCAGAGTAAACAACTTTATAAGCAGCTTTGCTAGGTCACAGGTTAAGTACATGTTTAACTTTATCAGGAACTGACCAACTGTTTTTCAAAGTTGTTGCACCAGCAATATTATGAAACTATGGCTGCTCCAAATTCTCACCAACATGTGGTATTATGAAGTCTCCTTCACTTCAGCCATTTTAGTGAGTATGCAATGATATTCATTGTGGCTTTACCTTCTGTAAGGATTAATGATGTTGAACATGTTTTCATGTGCTTATTGGCGTTTTGCATATCTTTCTTTGTGAAATGTTAAACCTTTGGCCCATTTTTAACTGAACTGCTCATGATCTTACTGTGCTCTGTATATTCTGGATACAAATCTTTTGTCAGACATATGTATTGTAAATATTTTCCCTCAGTCTGTGGCTTGCTTCTTCACTTTTATAACAATGATTTTTGCCGAAGATTTTAATTTGGTAAGTTCTGATGTGTTATTATCTTCTTTTATAGTTAGTGTTTTTTGTGTCCTAAGAAAGCTTTGCCTAGTCTACAGCCATACCACCCTGCCTGTGCCAGATCTCGTCAGAAAGCTTTGCTTACCCTAGAGCTGTAAAGATAATCCTCATGTTTTCTTCTAGAGATTTCATAGTTTAGGTTTTTACCTTTAAGTCTATATTCTACTTCTAGCTCATTTTTGTGAATGGTGTGAGGAGAAAATTAAGGTTTGCTTGTTTCTTTCATACTACCAAACAAAATAATGCTCTATTCCATTTTTCAAGTTAAAAATTTCCCCAATTCATTTTTAAATTTAAAATCTATCTTGACTTAGTTATTACACAACTGCTTGCAAAGGAATCCACACAAAAGAATACAACTCACACAGTAAGAATAATAAGCCTGCTTTATAATAAAACTAAACATACCATGTTATAGCAAAAACTCATTAACTTTCACTAATGTCAAATAACCTAAATACCTGTGCTTAATGGTAATTTCTATGTAACCAAAAAACTTTCTTGAAGTTCTCTAGGTATTTCATTAAATTCTAATCCAAAAGGTAAGACAAAGAGCACTGAAATGATCAGCAACTTAAACACAATATATGTTTATCTTTAACCTGCAGATCCAGACCTCAAGTACCACATTATGAAGCAGACAAGCTCACCTGAGTAGCTGCAGACTGACAGGAAGATGACGATGACGACGAGACAACAGGAATGTCAGACTGTACAGCAGCCACAGTGGTAGCGGGTGTGAAAATCAGCTGTACAGACAGAAAAACCAAAAAAATACCCTAAGACAAAAGAACGTGTCCCACACACAATGTATAGCAGGCAAGAGAGACTGAAATTTGTGACAAAAAGACAATGCAGTTTAGGATTGTCTCCTAAGCAAAAGATTTTACGTGACAAAGAAAAGTTTCTAATAGAGAACTCAAAAAAAAAAAAAAGCATAAACATTTTGAAACAGCTCATGATTCTGATGAGTAGAAAAATAAATCAGTGCTCAAAAAAGAAAATGTATTTTGGTAATATGAAATCCTCATACCACATTTTACCCCAAATAAGCTAGTAATATACTCAAACTTTTCCCAGCTCAAAAACTATTATGGCAGGATTCCTAAAATGGAAGTTATTTTTAATAGACAACCACTCTTGAATACAAATTTCAGTGAGAAACCTGAAAAGAAACACAAAAGTCTTTTCAGTCTTCTTTATCACAAAAGATAACTCTGCCCCATACTACACTTTTCCACTCAGCTACACGGGATCCATAGTACAAACCTAACTTGCTCTTGATTTTAAAACTATTCATAAAAAAATATTCATTCCAAATGCAAATGCCAAAACATGTCAAAATGCAACAACGAAACAGCCTGCAAAAAAGCTTCACATCAAATAAACAAGGAAGAAAAGACATATTTGGTTTATTTACTTATCAATATCTCTTCAAATGTTATTTTTCAATATTGAAACAGAATGCCATTAGTTTAAAAATGAACTACAACCATGCAGAGATTATCCAATCCAATTTAGCAAATTATGACAGTCGTTTCACACAATGTGCAAATACTCTATTTCAAAATTGCATTAGGAGTTATTCAAGTCCTCGAACCATTCCTGTTTAAGTTAAAATTACTGACTAAAGGATCTTTTCAATTTCAGTTCTTTATAATACTAAATATAATACTAATATAATACTAAATTGAATTAAACAACAAAGTATAATTTTCACAAGCAGGTAAATCTCAGAACAAACAGCTGAAAGCACTAAAAATAAAGAGATGTTTGTTCTATTTAGCTTGAACCATATGAAACCGAAAGTTTTATAAAGAGGTCAAAAGTGGTCATTTCAAATGATTCAGCCTAATTTTAAAATGTATTAACTAAATAAGATCTCTTTGGGGGAAAAAACCCAGAAATATGGTAATGTCCCCTGAACAATCTGTAAATAAAAGGTGGGTCCTGTCAATGTTTCCTATTGGAAACATGATGGAAAACTTTGTAATTTTAGTTGGAGAACTGGGGATCCAGATATATATTCAGTTCATAGCACAAAAAAGAATATAAGTAAATGCATACTAGACCAAAGCTCTTGTCTAGCCAACTGTAAAGACATCAAATAAAGTAAATGCCAACCAATTCCTTAAAGAAGCTCAACAGGTGAATTAGGAAATCTGTAGATACTCAAATATAGAGCAGCCAAATTAACACTGCCATAGTAACAAAAGATCAAAGTGAACATAAGAACACAAATACTTTGTTAATTTTAAAATGGGAATAATCAAAACTAAAAATCACATGGTAAATTACCAGGAACTCCAATACAGATTTAAGAAAATCCCACGGTATAAATTCTAACTTAGAGTTAACCACCAACTTTTTAACATTGCAAACTATTTCATCAAATTTAAGATGTCAAAGATATACAATGACTTTACACAGACATATATATATCACTGCAAACATTAATTACAACTGCAAGATACCATCCATATTAAGTGCATCTCAATTTTAGAGATGTTAAGATGTGAAAAAGGTTTGAAATCCATAAAATTTGGTATTAAAAAAATAGTCACTCCATGTTAAAGAATCTGTTAGCTTCCCCATGTTGCTACTATTTGATACACCAAGAAGGCCTACCAATTAAAAGTGGAATTTTCATGAGATAAATGTTTAAGAGCTAAACAGACACATATAAAAAATTTGTTAAACATTTCTTAAATATTAAAAATGCTTCTTACTGCATCAAATCAAGACACATTTTGATCTGTCTCAAGTCCTTAAACACTGAAAAAATTTGGTAGCTCGTATCTTACCATTTGAGCTCGGAGATACATTTGAGCTTGGCTTGCCGTTAGGGTAGGGGAGGTACTCCCTAGTAACATAGTCTGTTGGGTAATACTGCCGCTGGTAGAACTGGAAGCCTGGGAACGGCTTATTAACTGTGCAGGTGTAGGAGAAGTGGAGAGGTTGATCTAAAGAAGAAAACATATTAAGTCATAGGCTTCCATTTCTTGCTTCCATGCCAGTGAATTTCACCAAGCTGCAGTTAGGCAATCAGTGGTATAAACTATGGCTAAGGAACCTAAAAGAGAGGGCTTCATCTTTGACTGAGCCTCCCTCACTTCTTTGGGCAATTATTTGCACATATGCAAACAACAGTATGTACTGATTAGTAATTAGGATAATTTTTAAGGATATCTTCAAGGTGTTTCATTCAGTAAGATTCCACTATCTTAAAATATTTCCACTACTTCTCGAAAATTAGGGTTAATGTTCCACTATTTTAATATTCCACACACTAATTTAAAACATCTGAATCAACAGTTTATACTATTTTGTCAGATTCTGTCACATTTTGAGGGATTTCTCAGGCGAACAAAAATGAAAACAGATAATCCATTCACATATATAAACATACATGTAACACATAATTAGTATAATGTTCTCTCTCAAAAGCTCTCAAAGAAGAAAATACAATTGCTACTTGTCAAACAGATGGAAAAATCCTGAATTCTGGTTACAAAATGAAATTATAAGCACTACTTTAAAGTTAAAACTGCTATTAGAAAAAAGAAAACCAGTTCAGAGTCTATCTCTAAGATACACGAGAACCTCATAAATGGTTCTTATCCGTGAACGCAAACTTCACAAGGAAGTAAAGGGCAAAGGGAGACACCCTTTTTTATCTTTCCAATTTCATACCACATACATATATTACCTTTTTCTTCTTTGTTTTGTGTTTCATTTCTCTATTTTTTTATGCACTATCCATTTAATAAGTAATATAACCTGACCTCAAATACTTTTTGTGGACAAAGAATAAAATTAATAAAATAAGCTATAAAATAGTTTATCAGATTTTTTGATTCAAGCAATAAGGTAGACTAGACTAATACAACCATGTGCCCAAACATACTCACTGAAATGCCAAATCAAACAGGAAAGACTAGAACACAAGTGAACTCCTAAAAGGGGAGGCGGGAGGGAAATTCCCAGGTTCCAGAAAGGAAGAAACTCTAGCTGACACTGAGCACCAAGGTAATCTCAGGGGACACTGGTCTAGAGATGGGAGACTTGATTTTGAGCCTATTTTAGGCAAGAGCTGGAGATAAAACCCCGATTTGAGCCAAGATCTTCAAAAGGGGTGTTCAATATGTGAGAAGAGAACAGGAAAAGCTCCACTCACATGACCTAAGAACCAGCAAGAAAGCTTGCCATCTGCCTTGCCCCCAGTGGTAAGAGAAAAGCTCCTATGAGAATCAAAACACCAGGCTTGCACCATGTGGGGGTACAAAACCCAAATTTATACTACCTACAATTTCATAAGCCATCCCAAAACATTAGCATTTAAACCAGTCCAGGACATTTGGTAAACTGCACAAGTGCCTGGAGGAAGCTAAGTGACGGCTATACTGAGGACTTCTCTGTGCTGGTTTTGCATGACTTCCTCTGAGTCTCTAATAATTTAAAACTTAAAGTTTTTAAAAACTGAAAAAACTATATGGGGGTACACAAGAGTTGGTTAACTAATTCTCTAAACTTAACTGTATCTTTAAGTATTTTTAATTTTAATAAAATACATTATACTTAAATCCATAATTCAGTGCATAAAGGTAATGAATACAATGCACAGAATTATTCTGCAATATGGTTTTTACTCCTAGCACACCACTAACGTCACATTAGCAATAATCACCAACACCTTCCATCTAACAAATTCAATGGATCTTTTCAGACCATTCCCTCTCAATCTTCTTTACCAGCTCTTCTTTTGGGCCCACCCCCAAAACGTTCACCCCCACCACTTTTCTTCTTGAACTCCTAGATTATCACATCCACACTCCCACAGCTGCAAAAAACTCAAACCTGATGACTCTGAATCCTTAATTATAATCCTGAGCTCCAGATCCACACACCTACAGAACACATCTTTCTGGGTATCTCTCATCAACTCATATTCAACATGTTCAAACACCAAACTCACTCCTTAAACCAGCTTCTCCTCGAATAGTCACTGGCATCTCCTAAAATCCTACAAAACAGATTATCTGAAGTCATCCTGATTCTTCCTTCTCCTTTACCACACTTGCAAAATCAGTCACATCTTACTGTTTATACACCTTTCTTTTCTTCGTTTTCATTTTAAACACTTAGTTGGAGAGTCTGGGCTTATGGCACTTCCAGCTAGATTACTTTAACAGCTGCAAACTGACCTCCCTGCCTGAAATCCTGTTTCCTTCTACTTGCCACACAACCCTTCCCTGATTTAATTAATTAACCATTTAAAAAGCTAGATAACATTCGAACGCCCCTGACTAGCCCTCTAGCATCACTCTTCCCACTCCTCCATACACAGCTTTCACATTAGCTATATGAAGCTATTTGCAATATCATAATGTCCCACGCCTCTGTGGTCCTAGTAACAATGCTCTGGATTGGTCTGAGCATGCCCCTAGCCCCAGGTCCCAGCCTATCTGTATCTACATAGTGAACAACCTTCTCTCTAAAAGCATCTGCTCTAATAAGCTTTCTCTGGCATCCCCATGTACCACAGAACAATTTCCCTTCCTGTTTGCTTGTTATCATTCATTACTTCTATCTCACCCTTCTAAACAATTCATTTCTGTAAGGGTAGGGAACATGAACCATTCATTTTCATATACCCAATATCTACGAAAGTACTTTCATTCAATACGTTTATTAAGTTAATGAATGCCATGTTATTTTAAAACATACCTCATAGTTTTAATGTAATATATAAGCTCATCACAAAGAGTGTATGAGGGAAAAAAACCCCACAATTTTAGTAGAGTCCCTGACAAAGGAGAGTAAAAATGCAGAGACAATGTGGTGATATTAGTTCAACTCTATTTTTGATGTGTTACATAAGTTCCCCAAAACTTACTATTTTCCTACACCTCTACAAGTGGACATTTCTGATAAAGCCTTGCTACAAAGATTAAAACACTTAGTAGGATAAAACTGGACCCAGGTTTTCTGGCTCCTGTATTTCAGCATTCAGAGTGGTTTCCTACACCTGATGGCTTGTATTTGGGTCACTGCAATAATAGTACCATGGCACTTTTTTTCAGATAGTGGAAGAAAGTGAGGAAGGGAGGGAGAGAAAGAAGGAAGGAACTGTAGTCAGGATATAGTACGGTCTTTTTTTTTTTTTTAATTTTGTTATATTAGTCACCATAAAAAAATTAGTCATTAGTTTTTGATGCAGGGTTCCAAGATCCACTGTTTATGTACGACACCCAGTGCTCCATGCCATACGTGCCCTCGTTAATACCCACCACCAGGCTCACCCCTCACCCCCTCCCCTCTAAAACCCTCACTTTGTTTCTCGGAGTTCACAGTCTCCCCCTCCACACAGTCTTTAAACAGAAACAACAAAAGTCTTTTTAAAAAATGACTGGCTGGTAGCTAAAATCCCTGAGAGTGCTCTTTAAGGAAGCAGAACACGAAGTATGAACAAAATGCTTTTCTTTCTCTTAAAAAAGAAAAAAAGGAAGTATGAAAACAAAACAGTAACTTCTTAACCACCTGCATTCCATTTCGTCTAAGTAGTGAGATCAAAAAAACAGTATCATGTTTATTTTTAAGTTCCACATAGCAGGTAACATTTCAGGCAGTTTCTAACTCACAAATGCCCAACCCATGAAAGAGGGCAATTATATCTCTGCAAGAAGACCCTCTCCACAACTGGCCTAACTAAAAAACAAAACAAATGGGGCGCCTGGGTGGCTCAGTTGGTTAAGCGACTGCCTTCGGCTCAGGTCATAATCCCGGGGACCGGGGATCCCGCATCGGGCTCCCTGCTCGGTGGGAAGCCTGCTTCTCCCTCTCTCACTCCCCCTGCTTGTGTTCCCTCTCTGACTGTGTTTCTCTCTGTCAAATAAATAAAAAATCTTTAAAAAACAAAAAACAAACAACAAAAAAAAACTTCCCTTCCTTTCCACAACTGATAAAGTTCTCCTTTACTTTCTGCTTTGCTCTGCGGACCTGAACCAGAGGCCTTAACTGTTTGCATTATATTCTCTGTCAATTTCATCCCAACATTCCTAAATTCCTTTTCACTTTAAAGCCTTGGCCAATCCTGTCACTTCATACCTGAAACCCCACACTCCCTAAAGGAACTCACTCCTTGAGCCCTAATTACTGGAAGCTCTCTCCCCAGTTGGAAGCACTAATTCCAAGAGTCACCAGAGAAAACCATGTCTACAAAGAAAAGCCATTTAACTCACAACCACATCTTGGTGTCCCTCCAACACAAGGTTACATAGGGTTTCTGACTCAGAGTACTCCCTAGAACCAAAGCCTATTTGAGAACCACTGCTGCCATCTGACTGATCAAAATCAATAAGGTATATCTATAGAAACATAGTACATAGACATTGAGGATAATGTATACCTCTATTATTCAATGACATGAAAATATCTTCATAACCCACTGCTGAAGGGAAAAAACTACAGAACATATACTGTACAATCCCATTTACACAATTACATAAAAATATGTTCGTGTACACATACATACCACATGTGAAAAACCTGTTGAGAGGAAAACAAATGCATTGTATATACACACAACAATGAATACTCATAAAACTGTGCATGATTAAATTTGATAAAGATATATGTGCATGCACACACCACTATGGAAGAATAATCACCAAAATGTAAAGGTGAATAATGCCTACTAGGAGTAAAATTTGGGATGTGTATTTTCTTTTATCTTTTTTGTCTTTTCTGTGTGGGTATTAACTTTAGAATCAGAGAGGAAATGCTATTTTCCTTTTTTTTAATATTTACTTTAGTACATTATTTGTTTTTACCACTTTAAAGCAGTATATACATTCTCTTGCCTCATTACTCAGTGGGGATTTGTATGAGTAATTCAAGTATCTAGCAATATAAAATGCTGTATTAAAATTTCAAATAATAATGCCTACCCATGAATGATTCCTTTAAGAGACTGTACTTTTAATAGTAATATGAAATAAAATGTGAATTCTATTTATTATAGAAAACCATTATTTCTACTGTTTGCAATACAAACTATAAACACAACAGCAGAGATGCCTGGGTGGCTCAGTCAGTTAAGCGTCTGCCTTCGGCTCAGGTCATGATCCTAGGGTCCTGGAATCAAGTCCTACATCAGGCTCCTTGCTCAGCAGGAAGCCTGCTTCTCCCTCTGCCTGCTGATCCACCTGCTGTGCTCTCCCTCTCTCTCACTCTCTCTCTCTGACAAATAAAATCTTAAAAAAAAACAACAGCAAAACAAGAAACCTCCTAATTTCCCATTTGCTTTCAGATTTTAACATCTTAAAAAAGTTGCAATGCTGAAACAATTAAAATATTGGAAATAAAGCGTTCAGCAATGGGGATGGTTACATAAAATAAAGTGCATCCATACCATGCCACACTATGCAACAGCTTAAGCGAGTGAGATTGAGCTTTGTGTGCTAACAGGGAAAGACCTGAGGACTCTGGGTGTAAAAAACAAAATGCAGAATACTGTGTTTCCAGTGTATAAAAAAAGCATGTTAACACATATACACATAATTCTTTATGCTATATATGTCCATAACACATAGGTAAAGATACGAAGGGATATCCAGCAAACTAAGGAGTCAGAAGGACTAAAAAGGACTGAAAGAAGGCTGAAGGGGACTTAACACTTTTTCTGTACTACTGGAATATTATACAAAAGCGCACTAAAGCTGCTCATGATTATACAAAGACTCAGGCTACAGTTTTATTTTAAGGTAGTATTAAGTTTTGGAAGAACAGATTTCTATACTCAATCACTTGAAATTACATTTTTAAAAATCCTTGATTAAAGTACCTGCTAAAATAGGTAAGAGGATGAGGACATTAGCAACAGACCACTGAAAATGGTTAGAAGTAATCTCTCGGGGAAAAAATGGGTTCATTTGATATGTGATTGATCTGATTTAGACATTTTTAGAAAAAAGTAAACATTTTTAAGGTTCTTGATCTAAAAAACAATCTCGCTGACCCAGTAAGTGTACTCTAAAGAAATTTTTAAAAAACAAATAACTAGATAAATATACAAAAATATGTAACAAAATATCCGATGCGGGTTTACTCATAATAGCAAAATTTCTAATATAGTCACATAAGGGCTTCAACACATGAACTTTGGGGAGATGCAATTCAGTGTATCCCTTGATCTAGACCCAGAGTTATCTGAATGAAATTTAATTACACAACTGTCTTTTACACAGAAGTGGGGCATAAATGACTAAGGAGGCTAAATGACTTGCCTTAAGTCAAACCACCAGTCAGAGAAGGAGGGCTAGAATCCATGTCCTTCATTTCCACTGTTCTACCAATCTTTCACGATAACCCAGCACTCATAGTAAAGTCATCATGTACTCATTCTCGTGACTTGAATTTTCAATGAGATGCACATCACTAATCACCAGACCTCCACGTGAACTCCAAAACTCATATACCTAAAGTTTACACAACACACTATGAAGTCAGAATGTCCAAAATTGAACTCCTGATTTTCTTCTCCAACACCTGCTTTGTCAGATCCTTCCAAATATTCAGGCCAAAATACTACAGTTATCCTTGACTCTTTACCTTTACCTCACATCTTAGATTCAATCCATCAGCACACCCTATTAGCTCTACTTTTAAGATATATACAAATTTCTATAATAAAATACTGGTAAAAAAAATATATCTAGAATCTGGCCAACCACTTTTCACCATATCTACTGTTACCATCATGGTACAAGCCACCAATCTCTTTTGGATTACTACAAGAATCATCTAACTGGTCTCCCTGCTTCTATGTTTACCCACTAGAATCTAACACTGTCACTAAGTTAAAACCTGAGATCATGTGGCTTCCCTACTGAAATAGCTTTCCAATAGCTTCCCAACTCAGTAAAAGTTCTATAATCTCTCATGACTAGACTACAATTACCTCTCTAATGTCATCTCTAACCACACTCCCACTCTCTTATATTCTACTCCAGCCACAGTATCCTCCTTTCTGTTCCTTGAGCATGTTTGCCTCCCTCACCCTCCTTCAAATACCATCTTTATTAGCAGGGTCTTCCCTGACCATCCCAGTTAAAATAGCAAATTCCCTCATCCCACTCCCCTTTCTTGCTTTATTCTTCTTTATAGCACTTATCATCTGACATAATACATATCAGTTTACCATCTATCTATCACTAGCTCCATAAGAACAGAGAGTTTATCTGTTGTGTTGCTGTGTTCCCAGTACCTAAAGGGTTTTGGCATATATTAAATGCTCAAGAAACATTTCTTGTATGAATGAGTGAATATATGAATAAAAAAAAAATCATAAAACTAACCAGGCTTGAAAAGCTCATCTTGTCTAGCACTATAACTAGAAAGCTACCACAAATAAGATTTTTCCTTTCTGACTAAATAGTACAATGAATTAAATCAAAACATCTGGGATTAATGTAGATTCCAGGACCAAAAAACAATAAAGAAAGAGAAAGGGAATGAGATACAAACAGCCCTTGAGTCACTTAGAGACTCATGACTGCAATTTTCAGTTACATAATCCTTTCCAGCTGAAAATGCCCAATGAAGCAGAATACTATAGAGAATGATAGCACTTCACTTACATTAAAATAAATAAAATTAACCATAGGCCTATCCATTTCCATTTATATACAGAAACACACAGTAATAGATAAGAAAACTTTTTCACAGAAAACTTTCACAGCAAAGGGGACTACTGAAAAGGGATGTCCCTTTTACTCTACACATTTATAGTGTCTGTGCCGTAGAAAACAAGAGTTTATTCATGTTTTTTTTAGGCAATATAAAAATTAACAAAATGGCACCTGGGTGGCTCATACAGTTGATCATCTGCCTTAGGCTCAGGTCACGATCCCAGGACCCTGGGATGGAGCCTTGCTCTGGGCTCCCGGCTGAGCAGGGAGCCTGCTTCTCCCTCTCTCTTAGCTCATGCTCTCTAGCATGGTATCTCTCTCTCTCTCTCTCAAATAAATACAATCTTTTTAAAAATTAATAAAATAAAGCTCTTCAATCTACTTCCTAAGAGATAACCACTGACTAACAATTTGTTGTGTATTACAGATTTTCTTCTTGAATAATCAGGCAGATATATAATTTTTTAAAAAGTAAATTAAGGGGCGCCTGGGTGTCTCAGTCATTAAGCATCTGCCGTTGGCTCAGGTCATGATTCTGGAGTCCCAGGATTGAAACTTGCTTCTCCCTCTCTTACTCCCCCTGCTTGTGTTCCCTCTCTAGCTATGTTTCTCTCTGTCAAATAAATAAAATCTTAAAAAAAAAAAAAAATACATTAAGTGACAGGAATTCTGTTTCCAAAAAGATGGAACAGACATACTTCCCCTATTCCTTCCCCTAAATACAACTAAAAACCCTAGACGTAGCATATATAATAAGCATAAGAAGATCCTGAAAGGTGGAGAAAAGCAAACTGGCTAGGGACCTCTGAACACACAGAACCATGCGGTTGTGGGCTCCCTGGGTTTTCCTTTTGTCTTATGTAAGCCAAACTTAGAGCTGAAAAAGTGTGTAGCCCAGAAATACAAATGGGTGCAAACAAAAACACACCCCAAAAGAAGCCTGCTCTTTCTAGCCAAAGGAACAAGAAACTCCCTAGCAACATAGAAAACTTGTAGACAGTTGCTGCACTCCAGCCAAACACGGCAGACAACACTGCGGCCCCACCCACCCCAGCAAAGACTTCCACCTACACCAGGCTGTAACAAGGCTCCTCCATTCCCATAATCCCTCCAAAGGATAAGCCATCAGAGAAGGTGAGGTAGAGAGCCAGGACTTTGATCCCAGCCATGCAGGAATAGACTATCACCACCAACCCACCCCAATCCCTAAGGTATCAGTGGGGACCAAGTGGGGAGCCATAACATGGCACTCTTATTCCCTTCCCCCACCCTTCCAGGCAGGGACACATCCATGGAGGTCTACTGAGGAGCCAGAACTGTCCCCCGCACTCAGCAATTATGAGAAGCACCCTCTCAGGTGTCAACCTACCCTCAAACAGTATTAAGGAGTTGGCACACATTCCCTTTTAGAAACTAGCCAAAACACAAAGTTTAAAACAATCCATAGTCTCATAACATAATACTCAAAATGTTGAGGTTTCAATCAAAAATCACTCATAACAAGAACCAGAAAGACCAAAGTTCAGTAAAAAAAGACAATAAATAGATGCCAACACCAAGATGAAAGAGATATGACAATTTGGACAGATTTTAAAGCAGTCATCATAAAAACACTTTAAACAAGCAACATGAGCCCACTTGAATGAAATAGCAAACTCTGCAAATAGAAGATATAAGTAAAAACCAAATGGAAATTTTAGAGCTGTAAAGCAGAATAACCTAAATAAATAACTTAATGAGATCACACTACACATTTTTGCTTTTTTTCACTAAATAGCTAATGAAAATCTAAGTCTCTCTGTATACACACATACATCATTTTTTATTAGCTATAGTATTTCTCTGTATAAATTAAGTGTAACTTATCTTCAATTAATGGGCACTTATATTGTTTATGAGTTTTCACTATTATTAATCATGCATATTTGCATAATTATGTCACTTTTACATGGTTATCTGTCATAATTATCTATCATTTTTAGTAAATGACATCACTAAAAATAACAGTGATAAGTGAAAAGGGAATTTACAGTTCAAATTTTCATACACAATGTCAAATAATCCTCCAGAAAAGTTGTACCAAATACATTCCCACTGATAGTGCATGAGTGTATCTATTTTCTTACATCTTTGCCAACAGTGGGTACTGGCTCAATGTTTTTCCTTGTTTTCTAATTTGAGAGATATCACTGTTATTTTTATATACATTTCTTCATTACTAATATGGTAAATAGACTTTTACATGTTTAGAAGCCAAAAATAGTCTTTCTTTTGAAAATTACCAGTACAGGTCTCTTGTGAATTCTCATTGTTTATCTCACCACTACAAAAGAGGCCTCACAAATATAAGCTGGTTGACCTACAAGGTACAAATATATTTTCGACCATTTTGTGTTTTTTAAGTTTGTTGATGCTTTAATTGGTTTAGGTTTCATTTATCTAAGTCCTGTTCAGTTAAAGTGACAGACATTAAACTAAACCCTCAGTCCCAACTAGTTTTATGAGCCAAGCAATCATAAAACCACCACCCTCACTACTGATCGGGGTCTAGTATTCGTCTTTCTGTTAATGAGAGGAAAGAAGAGGATGCTGGTATCCACTATTTTCCTATATATTGAAGTAACAATAGCCTTCTCCAGATTCCCCAGGTCAGAATCTACTGTTTAATAATATTCCATTTCCCCATTGGGAGCCCACTCCTACTCTAAACCCAAGTCTATCTGGCTGATGACCTGACAACCTACCTTCCAGTCCTTTATTCTACTGAAGGCTGGACCCTTCCCTACGGGCTTTCACTGTTAATCCGGTACCCTACTTCGAAATAACCAAAACTCTGAAAATTACTAGACTGCCACCTAACATGGGTCATTAGTATCATTACTTAGAGATTTCTGCTACCATGTTCTACCCTTCTTTCGGAGACTAACCCATATTCACTAAGCTACCCTGGTATCATAACCTGGACAGCTAGTCAACTCCCTTGAGCTGTTATTATTCAGCTGGGATAGAAAATGAAGCAAATGCAATGCATTACTCCTTTTTTTTTCTCCCTAGACATCTATTCTCCCTGCTTACTTCTTTTCCCCCACCAACCAATCACTGGTTCTGGCATACTTTATCATACGAGGCTGCCTGGTTTATGAAAAGCAGCACTAACCACGTCATAAAAAATAAACACCATCTCTGGAATTATAATTTCTGTGAAAGTCACATACATAAAATCATAATGAGAGAAAAACAGTTTAAAAGAAAACCTAAAAATTCAAAAACACCTTTTTATCCATGCATACCCTAATGTTATTCCAGTATTTCATAGAATAAAAAAACTGTCTATAATTTTTTAACCAGACCACAAATGTTTATCAATGCTTGCCTTAACTACCAACATATTAAAGAAAGACATGACATCAATAATCATAATTACAGTTATTAATGCTGAGGGCCAGATTACACTACTGAAATTTTTTCATTTTCTTCAACCTAACATTTTCAAGTCATAAATAATTTATTAACTAATTTTATTCATGTTCCAGGATACTTCCATGCTAAAAAAGAATAGAATTTTTAATTAAAAATGTCATGGCCCAGACGGTTAAGCATCCAACTCTTGATTTCAGCTTAGGTCATGATCTCAGGGTTGTGAGATTGAGCCCCACAACAGGCTTGGCACTGGGCATGGAGCCTACTTAAGAGTCTCTCTCCTCTGCCCTTGCGCTGCCTTTCTCTGGCTCTTTCAAAAAAAAAAGGAAAAGTCATATCGAGAGCAGAAAAATAACCATATGCTCATATATACATATATATATATATATATATATATATATATATATATATAGTCAGCAAAGACCAAACCCCTAGCCAAAGAAATATGGCACAAGTTCATCTTCAATTCCTTAGCAATCTACAAACTAAACTCTACTGGAGTCAACTTTACAAAGAATAAAGTATTATCCTCCTGGATCAGGAAAAAATAGCTAGTAAGGATATATTTAGGTTAACTTAATGGATCTCAACCAGAGGCAGTTTTTCCCTCCAGGAAACATCTGCCAGGGTCTAGAGACACTTTTGGTTGTCACACTATGGCAAGGAGGGCGGCCATAGCCTACTATTACTCAGTGGGCAGAAACTAGGGATGCTGCTAAGCATCCTATAATGCACAGGACAGTCCCCTCACAACAAAGAACTGTGTGCTCAATAACATCTACTGTGATGAGGCAGAGAAATCTGGAACAACTGATGAAATGTGAATATGGACTACACTCTATCAATGTTAAACTTCCTGAATCTGATTATTTTCATGTCCCTCTGTAAAAGAATAACTTTGTTCCTGGGAAACAGATATCAAAGTATTTAGAAGTAAAGGAACATGTCTCAACTTACCTGCAAATGGTTCAGAAAAAGATACGTCTATGTGTATATATATATAGAGAGAAAGAATGAATGATAAAACAATGAGCCACATGCTAACAACTGGTGAATTTGAGTAAAGACTATACAGAAATGTCTATTATTTTTCCAGTTTGAAATTATATCAAAATAAAAAGTTAAGTATTACCATACCTGAAAATTTCTCTTAACTGGAAAACTTTGCACAATTTCCCAGTGCATATGTGTAATATAGCAATCAAATTTACTCCTTTCTCAAAATAAGTTACAATACTGTGAATAGATACTTGTAAATATGGTCAAGATAAGTAAGCAGAAACTGAAAAGTATTAATTTCTAAAATGTGAGGTGCCCAGAAAAACCTAGAAACATTTAGATGTCAAGGATTAACATTCTTTAGTATATCATAGTGTATCACAGTAAATGCACAGCCTAATACCCCTTGCACTATATATTTTGGGCTTTCAATACACACTGAAAACTGCAAACATTTTGAATCACGTAAGATCTGAACAAAATCAGTGAGAAAACATGCATAAGAAATAATACAAAAACATTTTTTTTTAAGACTCAGATTTTCAAAAGCTTAACATTAGTTCTGAAGTCTTAAAGCTTACTATTTCTATTTCTAGGTACTTATTACTTAAGTAGCAATCAACAAAACACAATCACAACTTTGTAAACAGTAACCGTTCACTTCTGGAAAACAGTAATTAACATTTTTAAATCCAGGAAAAAAATTAGGGCACTTACAGATGTTTGGGACATACTTGACTGTTGTGTGACACTTCCTGTGGGGGATGTAGATGGTCTTCCACTGGACAAACTTGCCTAAAATAATAAGATCTTTATAATAGGTCTATAAGAATCTGAAATTAAAAGCTTTTGGTACCAGGATACCACAAAACCATGATAAAAGTCAAAACATCTATGTTATAAACCAATCCATTTCACAGTCATCGTAAGTTAAGCTTCGGCCAAACAGATTAAGAGGGGGAAAAAAAAGCTGAACAATGAAAACAGAGGACCCAAAGGCTAATCTTATTTTAAAAGCTGCACTCATTGTCAGTTTTACTCAACAGCTCTCTGTCTTCTTTGAAGCAAAACCACCATTCCAACATTATGAAAAAGAAACTATAGGGGCGCTGGGTGGTTCAGTTGTTAAGCATCTGCCTTTGGCTCGGGTCGTGATCCCAGGGTCCTGGGATCGAGCCCCGCATAGGGCTCCCTGCTTGGTGGGAAGCCTGCTTCTCCCTCTCTCACTCCTCCTGTTTGTGTCCCTCTCTTGCTGTCTCTCTCTGTCAAATAGATGAATAAAATCTTTAAAAAAAAAAAAAGAAAGAAAAGAAATTGTACCTACATCAAGTGCCAGTGGGTTTCAGTTTCCTAACTTATATCACGAACACGAGGTTATTTAAAAGTACACTATGAAGAAAAAGCAACAGCTGGGGATGTGTTTCTAACAGAAATAACACTTTTTTCAGGTTTAGTCAACTGAGATCCTCCTCTAGTAAGAAGATTAAATCTCATATATAGTTTTATTTAAATAAACAGAATAATGAAAATCTTTTTTAAAACAAGCATTTAATCATAAAATTATCCTGTTATCAGTAGAAAAGTATGCATGGATATTAGAAAGGTACATGGATACAAATTTTAGATAGAAAATTTCTGGAATGATACATATTAAACAGTGGCCACCTCTGAAGAATGAGAAACAGTAGTGAGTCTAGAAAAGGAATACCTCCATTTTACCTCTTATAAACAATTTTATAGTTTGATTTTTTAATGACTGTAAATTACTTACTTTTTTAAAAAAAAAACACCTTTTTTCATTGAAATGTAAATATAATTCATGTAATCTGAAGTATTCATTGTTGTACCTACAATTTTATACAAAAATTCATGACACTAGCACAGTACTTTTGCAATGCAAATAAAAAGCAGTGGGAGAAAAGCTAGCGACAGAGTACCATATAAAACATACCCATAGTTGTTTAATTAACTTCTATTTGGTCACCTATTAAGAAACACTAATCACAGAACATTTAAGAATCCTGAAATAATTCCCAATGTATTGATTTTCAGTAATTATCTGCACAGAATGTCAACTTTATGTCAACGTTAGCCTCATAAATTCTTCATTTATGTCTCACCTGCACAGCAGCAAGGCTCTGGAGCTGGGAGCTGCTCAAGTGCTGCTGCTGCAGAGCAGCCGTGTGCAGCATCAAGTGCTGCTGCTGAGCGGCATACATTTGCTGAAGGTACTGGGCAGCTGAGCTGGGGGGCCGATGCAAGGCCTGCTGAATTACCTGTGAGGAGTCAATTGACCAAGGTCGAACCATGAGCTTAACATTCATCTGAACCATAAAATAAAGTATAAAAGAACTGGCAGTTGAAAATTTCACTTCTTTAATATTCAATGTCAAGTTTATTAACACAGTTCTCTCCTAGTTACATTATCACTGAGATTTACTTATCTATACAAATTAAAACCACCCAGAAGAGGCAATTCACTAAAGAACAAAAGAGCCAAATGAACACTTGAAAAGACCTTCAATCTCATTAGTAGTCAAAATTTATAAATTAAAACAAGATACTTATTTTCCAACTCTCAGATGAATAAAGATTTAAAAGAACATTACCACTAAATGGGAAAACAGATACTCCCACTTGGTGTTAGTAAAAATGTAAACTGGTATAACTACTTTAGATAAAACTTAGTAGAATTCCGGGCCTGGATATAGAGAGGAATATGCACACCCTACAGTAGTTACAAATGGTAACATAGAGGTGCCTGGGTAGCTCAGTCGGTTAATGGTCTGACTCTTGATTTCGGCTCAGGTCATACATGATCTCAGGGTCGTGAGATTGAACCCTGTGTCGGGCTCTGCCCTGGGCATTTAGTCTGTTTAAGATTCTCTCCCTCTCCTCTCCCCAGCTCTCTCTCTCAAAAAAAAAAAATAAATAAATAAATAAATAAAATAAAATAGCCCTGTAGATCAATATGCCCAATATAGCAGCCACTAGCCACATGTGTCTCCTGAGTACTTACAAATGTAGCTAATGCAACTAAGAAAATCAGTTTTTAATTCTACTAAATTTTAATATAAACAGCCACATGTACCTAGGAGTTACTGTGTATTGGATACAGACATATCTACATTTATCAACAACTAAAATTCCCAATATATCATTAGGTGAAAAAAGCAGATTATTACACAGTATACAGTAAGATACCATTTTTATATTAAAATATTTGAAAGAATATTCAGAAAAACATTAAAAGACTGGTGCCTGGGTGGCTCAGTTGTTAAGCGTCTGCCTTGGGCTCAGGTCATAATTCCAGATTCCCGGGACTGAGCCCTACATCGGGCTCCCTGCTCACAGGAAGCCTGCTTCTCTCTCTCCCCCTGCTTGTGTTCCCTGTCTAGCTGTGTTTCTCTCCGTCAAATAAATAAAGAAAATCTTAAAAAAAAAAAAAAAAAAAAAGGCTCTCAAGAGATAACCAGATTCAAGGTGATTTTTACCTCCTTGTTTGTATTTTTTTTTAAATGTCTGAAAAAAATCTTAATAGTATTATATTAATAATCACATAAAATTATAAGGCTGTTTTATATTTAAATTATTAATTATTTTAAATGTTTTTCTTTTCAACGTAGAATAAAACTATTCTAACTAAAAAAAAATCCTGAAACAATATTACTGTATTTGTTGATGAAATATAAAATCTGAGCCTGAAACTTCCTAAACAGATAAATGTAGGAAAGTCAAGCATTCTAAAAACAGAAAAAAATCCTTTATCCTTTATCTGTTCAAATCTGTAAGTCAGACTACACCAGTCCTCTGCAACCACGGTCCCAAGTCACATCATGCCCACAGTGACTCTAAAACAGCACAGAACCCTGATCTCAGCATCAACCACAGAGTTTTCAGAGCTAAGAGAGTAAAGAGCTATAATCCTACAGCTTGAGGTCTGAGTCAGGACACCATGAACCATAAAGCAATGAATATCTTTATCCAAATTCCAAGAAAACATATTTCCTTGTGTTTACTTTCATGTATGCATATCTCATCTCTCCGACTATAGACTGCTAAACCTGCTACAGACTCTTGTCATAAAATCAATGTAGGTTTTTGAATCGTAGTTGCAGAAGACTACAGACCAGTATTAAATGATTTAGAATTACAACAGTATGTCTTTTTAGTCAGGTAAACCTATATATGTTCTTTAAATTACATAACAAAACTAAAATCAAACTGAAATAACAAGTGAATAATCTACATGGCACATTTTTGTCAGAGTGTAGTCATTTCTTTAATCGTCAGCATAGTCTTTCATTGCCATTCAACCATACACCCATGGGAGAGAGACAAGTTAAAGGTACAATACACTGTTCTTTTATTATTCCTCTGAAGAAATGAAGAGGGCAAAGAGTATTCATAGGAATAAAAAGGATGCTGGAAGGTATTAAATAATTCCTTCGGTAATTCAATAAGTATTGATTTGATTACATTTTAGTGGAAGCAATTATATGACTTCATAAGAACTAGTGTTAGTGCTATCTGTGAGATACATGTGTATCTACATATTTCCAGTTAACACTTTTTTTTTTTTAAGATTTTTAT
>PITA01000550.1:47543-264257 GCA_004023965.1 Spilogale gracilis
GAGCCACCCAGGCACCCCTTTTCTTTTATTTTTTTTTTAGGATTTTATTTATTTACTTGACAGAGAGAAACAGAGCCAGAGAGGGAGTGAGACACAGCAGGGGGAGTGAGAGAGGGAGAAGCAGGCTTCCCGCCGAGCAGGGAGCCCGATGCGGGGCTTGATCCCGGGTCTCCGGGATCATGACCTGAGCCGAAGGCAGTCGCTTAACCAACTGAGCCACCCAGGTGCCCCCCTTTTCTTTTTATTAATATATCCAACTTAGGTAGAAACTAGAGATTAAAATGGCATATTAAAATACCACATCATCTGTATGCTCAAAGATTTAGATACAAGCTCCTATATCTCTTGCCTCAAAGAAAGGTGAAGAACATTAAAACCACGTTCCTCATTCCAGTTTGAACTTTTGCTGAACTGTTGTCAGTCTCCAACAATTCTGATTCCACCCCATGGTAATTTCAGAATCCTAAACAACAGAATAGTGACACAGCAATGGAGTAGAGAGAGGAATATGTTGCAAACAACTAAGTTATTTCAGAGTTGAATGAAATTATGTAGATTGAAGAGAGAGTAAGCAGGTATAATGAAAAAATAAAAATTCAAGAGTGGTTAAAGGCACAACTCTAAAATGAGACAATCTACTAGCTATGTGAAAACGTAGATAATAATAGTATCAATTTCACAGAGGTGTGGTGAGGATTAAAAGAGATAATCCATGTAAAACATTCATCCAATGCTTAGCGTATAGCAACTGTTCAATAAATATTATTATTGACTGGGCATATATATTGTGCCCCACAGAGTTCTACTGTTTCTTTAATCCTTGTAACTGGGGCACACCTCTGATTCTTGGTTTCAGTTCAGGTCAGGATCTTAGGGTTGAGACTGAGCCCCCATGCAGCCAGGAATCCACTTGGGATTCTCTCTCTCGCTTTCCTCCCTCTCTGTGCCTCCCCTTACCTAAGCTCATGCACTCACTCTCACCCTCTCTCTAAAATAAATATTTTTTTAAAAATCCTAATTAACTAAGGAATTAGGTGGTCATCCTCATTTTACAGTTTCCTGATGTGCAAAGAGATCATGCCCCTCAGCCAACACAATATAGTTGATTAAGAAAATGGAATTCAAAGAGCGTATCAAACTGCAATGCCTGTGCCCTCTTTATGCAATACTATATTGTCTCAATGTCCTTGATTATACAGATTAATTTTCTCAACCAAATGAAGACCTAAAACTTTTCCTAATTAAATATTCCCTTCGCGGGGCGCCTGGGTGGCTCAGTTGGTTGGGCGACTGCCTTCGGCTCGGGTCATGATCCCGAATATCTGGGATTGAGTCCCACATCGGGCTCCCTCTCTCACTCCCCCTGCTTGTGTTCCCTCTCTGGCTGTGTTTCTCTCTGTCAAATGGATGGAATCTTAAAAAAAAAAAAAATATTCCCTTCACCCTCTGTCCCTAGGAGCTTTAAATGGATCTTCCCACTTACATTCTTAGACCACTTGAGTTTAAAACAAACCTCATAACACATCTACAGACCTGAATAGATCTTCCTAAGTATATATTTTGGGTTCAAACACAAAAGAACCCAGAAAAACCTAGAGCCACTAGGTCTCCACATTGTAGCAGCACCTAGAGTCCTTCCGATTATAATTTTCCTGATATACGGTCTTATAGGCTACCTGCTGACAAATATAAGCCCTCTCAATAGAATGATTATTAAGTAACTTTTTGATTATTTCAAACATTAACAATTCTAACTGTACTCATTTAGAGAATATCATGTGACTCATATGAGGATGTGAAACAATAGGTTCATCTGGCTTAAGAGAAAAGTAATGACATCCTAAGTCTCAGCCTATCCCTCATTCTAACTGAAATACCTGTACAGCATGTCGGTCTGAGCCACTGTAGACAGATATCTGTGGTTGCTGCATTCGAGAGGAAGAAGTGGTGATGGTGGTGGTGGTCGTGCTACTGGTTGTTGTCGACACAGAAGACGTGCCAGAGTTTGGTTCACCATCCATAGCTGTATTGTGGTCCTTGAATCTGTCAGATAACACCAAGGATTGGTATTGGCAAAAGCATTATTTCATGGGCTTTAAAGAATATTTATTTCAAAGAAATAATCAGCAACAATCTAAATTTTTAAGACCCTCCCCAAATAGCACAAATTGCACACAGTCACCACAACCACTTAGAAAGAAAAAGTACTTCACAAATATGTAGCATATTTGATAGTTAATACCTACTAAATTTGCCTTCAAATGATTCAGGATATGCAACTTATATAAACCCTAGCCTAAACTTTCTTTCCATTAGTGAAAGATAAATGAAACCAAAACATGTTTATAAGAGAATACTAAACTACCTAAAAAATAAATACTTAAGCAGCATCAGAGTACTTTAAAATATTTCTTTACATCCTTTTGTCCATACTAATTACAAATTAAAGTAATTCTTATCTATATATTAAAACAGGATGCCTAAGGACTTGTGTTAATCAGCTTATTTCTGGTTACCATATGCACTCTGCTTTAAAAATATGTTCTCTTGCGGCGCCTGGGTGGCTCAGTCGTTAAGCATCTGCCTTTGGCTCAGGTCATGATCCTGGAGTCCCCAGATCCAGCCTCACATTAGGCTCCCTGCTCAGTGGGAAGCCTGCTTCTCCTTCTCTCACTCCCCCTGCTTGTGTTCCCTCTCTAGATGTGTTTCTCTCTGTCAAATAAATAAATAAAATCTTAAAAAAGAAAAAATGTTCTCTTACTAAACAATTTAAAAAATAATTTTTTTAAGGTTTTATTTTAAAGTAATCTCCATAAAGTGGGGCTCTAAGGAGTACCTGGCTAGCTTAGTGGGTAAAGCATGTGACTTTTGACCTCAGGGTCCTTGTGAGTTTAAGTCCAACACTGGATACAGGACTTACATTAAAAAAAAAAAAAGTAAAAATGATAATTTTTTAATTAACTCACACTGACTTTTCCCTTATTAGTCTACAAAATTGTCCTTACTACATCTAATAACTCTGGTTACACTTATTAGCAAGTTACTCTGAGAAATCAGAGAAGCAGCTGACAATAATTTTCCCATTTTCTTACAAAAATGTCTTTTCACAAAGAATTGCTCCAAATTCTGAAAACAGCACAATTATGTCACTTTCCCCATATATGAACAGTAAAGATCATAAAGGACATTTTTGTACCAGACTTTCTGACTTCTTCCCCTTCAATACTACAGACTCACTTCATTATTGTGATATAAACTTCCACTTCACACTGAATCTACACTTGATTTCATTCAAACAACATTGTATTTTAAGTCAATTCTGCAGGCCTCAACATTGTTAGAAAGTAGAACTACAATAGTTTTAGCAGGGTCAGAAATGCACCAGAACGGTGAAAAGCACACTTGAGAATACACCGGTCTTATCTGTCTTTCTTAACTGCTCTTTTCTTCTGAGAAAATCTGACACACATCACATCAGCATCAATGACAAGAATGTAACAAGAACACTTTCTACTTCATGAAAAGACAAAGGAATTTGGCACTAACTGTGCATGCATATGCTATTCCCATATGGTGTCCTTTTATGTACAAATATTCTTTGTTCTTTACATCATTTATGTAAATAGTATTTATATGCTCCTCAAGGGATTAAAAGTAAAAAAAAAAAATCTCAATTTAAAAAAAGGAAAAGTGAAAGGAAAACAGCTGACTTCACTTTTCTGATTAGTAAATGATTCACACATCTTTATGCTTCTCTGGGGTTTTCTTTTAATAGTTTTTCAAACTGCCTTCCAATCATCAAATCACAGCATCATATGGTTAACTGTTTAACATCATTCATATTAAGTGGTAGGTAAGGTAAACTTTTTACCAAATTATTGGCTTCATAACACTTCTGAAACATGTAGCAGTGATATACAAAATGACAGTTTAAATTCTGGTCCTTTTAGAGTGGTATTATTCTATGCAACCATGTCCTCAAACTCAAACCCTGTGGTAGGTTTGTTCAGTAACCAAAACTGGTCAGAGATAATCCAAATTCTAGGCACAAGTCTAAACATCAGTGAGTAGCACCGGTCAAACCACTGTACTGCATTAGGAGACCTGGCACAAAAGAACAATTTTGCTAACTCTACCGTCTGTGCGTAGCACTGTCTGCAAAATACAGCTAACAGTCCTGGTGCACAAGAGGCCTACCCAGGAAACACCAAGTTTGAGTAGCTAGCTAAGGATACCATCACAACACACCGCCACACAAGAATATGGCCCTCTAAGGTGGCATCAACACTGCAGCCAGAGACCCAAGGGAAACAAGGTCTTTCTACTAGAGTATTTTCTACCTGGCCAGACCCGCAGGTACATTCCCCCAGCCCCCCACCCTCCGCTCCAAGGCCCGCGCTGGGGCATCTTCTCCACGCCTCCCGGGGGAGGGCGATGAGCAGCCTCGTCTCAGGTTCTCCCACTGAGAAGGAGGGGGTGACGCCGGGGCGGGAAGGAGGGGAATGAGAAGGAGGCCTGGCAGTGCCCGCCCAACCCTCCCCAGCCTCCGCTGGCCCCCGCCGCCGGGAGCCGTGACTAGGCTGCCCGCGGGGCCCACTTGCAGGGATGACAGTGCCTGGGGGACCCACCCGGGCTCAGCTCCCGGAAGATCCCAGCGACCGGGGTCCCTGGAGTGACTCTGCGCACAGGGCCCCGCCAATTTGGGATCAGACCGCGGAAGAGGCGCACCCGCCTGGGAGGTAACTAGACCCTTACAGTTGGCCTCCGCCCCCCCGATAAGGGCCACGCGGGATCCTCAACGATAAGGAAGCTCTTGGGTCTCCCTTTCCCTGCACTGCCCGCCAAAGAGCCTTGAGCTTTCCCCTTAGGGGACATGTCGCTGCCCAACTCGCCCCCCGCGTTACGACATCAGTCACCAGCAAGTCACTCACTCCGCTTCCGCCATCTTCTCTCCTCCATCACTAACACGGGCTGCGCATGCGCCCCCCGGCGGCCAGCGGAGGGGCGGGGTTGACTCAGCCGGGGGCCCCCGAGGTCACGTGGCTCCTCGGCTTCCAATCCCCCCGCCCACCTGAGGCCTTGCTCGCTCTGGGAAGTGACCCAGGTTTCCTCAATTTAGATATCAGTGTCTCCCCTCCACCCCTGGCCTTCTCTTCCCTAAGGTCTCACTCTTGAGAAAAGATTTGTAACCAAGATACGAAAAGTTCTGTTTATTGAATTGCGTATTTAAGAACACCTCAAATATATGAAAGCCTGTGTAAATTGCAGAGAGTGAGATGAAAGAATAAAGAAGATCGGATGCTTGAAGTTTCAGTGGGAAAGGGAATGTGGTGACTACAGGACTTGTTATCTGGGGCTCAGTGGAGTTGAGGGTCCAAACCACCAGTTCCTCTCTCAGGCTCAAAGCTAGTGTTCCAGTCGCTGGTGAGCTTAAAGAATCACCCTGACGACCCTATGAATATTATTCGTGTCTATGACATGAATTTACTGAGCACTTGGTAGGGACTGCAATCTTGAATACCGGAGGGAATAAGCAGGAAAGATCAGTAGTTTGCTAGTATGTTTTACTCTCCAGTACATATGGCAAGTCCTCTGAGGCAGAATGAGACAAAGAGGAGTGTAGAGTCTCTGTCTTCCAGGAAGTCTTAATTTGGAAAGTGGGGAGAGTTTTGTAGAAATATCAGTACAATGTAAGTGTTCTAAAACAGATCCATTAAGTGCTTTGGAAGCCTAAAGTCCACAGAATAATCAATCTTTATTACATGGAACAGAAAAAGTATACAGATCACAAACAACGTTTTCTTCTGGTATTTCTTTAGATGGTGGAACTGCACTAGTTTCAAGACCTGAGAACTGAAGTATTGATATAAATCCATTATAAAGTGTAATGTGGTCTAATGAAAACTATACTCAATCTCAGAAATCTTGTGTTTCAGGCTCTCCCTAGAGTAGGGAGAAGAACACTTCCAATGTAAACTAAATTGTCAGTTTACCCCTTCCCCCCTCCTCAGAGAACATGGGTTGTTTTGTTTTGTTTTGTTTTGTTAAAAGACTTCATTTTTTAAGTAATCTCCACACCTAATGTGAGACTCAAACTTATAACCCCTCGATCAAAAGTTGCATGCTATACCAACTAAACCAACCAGGCATCCCTGGAATGTGGTTTCTTTATTTTCCTCTCTGAGAGCTGTGCTTTTCCTACTACTCCTAGGAGAACTCCCTGAGAAAATCCCCTTTGAAAAATCCCTGTAGTTACTTAAAAATAAGATATTACCACTTTTTCTTTCTTTTCTGACCTGCTCATATGATGTCACTGTCACTTGACTCTCAAGAATCAACTGTCCATTGGTATTGCTGAAATTTCTATTTAGAGAAACAAAAGTGAAGAAAGCACAGTCTTACACCTAAAGACAGAAATGCATAATTCAAAGGAGTGTTTGCAATAAATTAGGCAGTTGTTTCTTTCATCACTCTTTTCCTTGAACATCTAAGGCCCATGTCTATATTGTCACCTGGCAAAGATCAGCTTTAAAACTCCAGATGTATGTTAGATCAGTATTGCTTTTTAGAAACATTTCCAAATTCAATAATTATTATAACATCAACCATTTCTACCATCTTTTACTAAGTGCAGAGGATTTTCACAAACTCATTTACCCTTCGCAACAACCCTGTGGTATAATTATCATCATTCCCATTTAGCACAGAAGTATAGTGAGGTGATTAAATACCCAGGCTGTTTCTGCTCGAATGAACCAGACACAGGGTTCTAATTTAAGCTTTCCATCTCCAAAGCCAAGTATTGTTTTGTTTTGTTTTGTTTTGTTTTCACAGCAGCATTCAGCAAGCCACTGTGGGATATGTTAGAATACATAAAGTATGATAACAGGCTCTTAAGAAATTTATCATCACTTACCTGGTCAGATGGAGGATAGTGTTTTACTTCTTTATGATATTCTAAGGAAAGGATGTATATGGCATGCTAGCAGGTTGAACTTCTTTCTAAAGTTTCCAGGAACCATTACCTTGGAGAAGTGCTAGGATCCTATCTGATTTTAGGAAAAAACCTCTTAAAAAAGAAAGAAAGAAAGAAAAAACTTTCTAGCTTTGTGAAGAATGGATTGGAAGAAAAGGAAAACAGATATAGGGCAACTAACTGAGAAATGTATGACTCCTAAAAGAAAGGGTAAGGGCTACAGGAGTGGAAGAAAGGGCTACATTAAAATTTTAGTTCCTTAGTTGCATGAGTCACACAGTGCAGATTTATTGAACATTTCTGTCATTACAGAAAATTCTATTGGACAGTGCCAGTTTAGACTCTAGATCATGGGTTGGCCTACTACTATTTCTGCCTTCATCTTTTGGGACCACTTATAACAAATGTCATCGACTGAGTGGCTTAAACACCAGTTATTTCTCACAGTTCTGGAGGCTGGGAAGTCCCAGATCAAGGTGCCAGCAGATTCAGTGTCTAGTGAGAACCCTCTTTTTAGTTTTGCTTCCTTGCTGTATCCTCACAGTGTAGTAGACATGGAGACCACAGATTTTGGGGTCACTTTTTCATGTAACCCACCTATGCCTTCACGGCCTGCTGGGCCCTTTCCATTTGATAATGGAATGCTGCTATGAACCCCCCAACTTTATGGCTTGGTGAGTCAGATAACACTCGGTTTATTATAGGTGGCTCAGGTCTCATGGTAATGGGGTGATTCGTTCAGTCTCTACTGAGGCCCAGTAACAGGCCAAGAGCTGATTCTCAAAAGAAAAGTAGTTATTGGCAGAGGATGGTAAGGTTTCTTTTCCCCTAAATTCTAAGGGCCTGCACAATGATTTACCTATGGGGCCTATCAAAAGCTCCAGCATCCCAGTCTACAATATACACTCCAAGCACCATTGGATCTGCTGGATCATAAGGCCCAAGTGGCAAGGCAGCTTGCACAGCAGCCTGGACCTGTCATTGAGCCATCTCTTGTTCTGGACCCCCTACAAAACTAGCATCTTTTTAGGTCATTCAGTAAATGGGATAGAGTAAAACACCCAGATGAGGAATATGTTGCCTCCAAATCCAAGAGGTCCACTAGGTACTGTGCCTCATTTTTGTTTGTAGGAGGCCAGATGCAACAACTCATCCTTCCCTTTAGAAGGGATATCTTGACATGACCCATATCACTGGACTCCCTAGAAATGTCACTGAGTTAGAAACCCCACAGTCTTTTTGGATTTATTTCCCACTTTGTGACATGCAAATGCCTTCCTAAGTCTAGAGTAGTTGCTACTCCTTGCTTACTAAGTCTAATTAGCATAATGTCGTCAATGTAATGAACTAGTGTCATACCCTGTGGAAGGGAAAAGCAATCAAGATCTCTGGAAGCTAAATTATGACATAGGGCTGGAGAGTTGATGTACCCCCAAGGTAGGATAGGAAAGGTGCACTGATGGCTTTGCCAGCCAAAAGCAAGCTGCTTCTGGTGGTCTTTACTAATAGATATCAAGAAAAAAAGCATTTGCTAGATCAATAGCTTTGCTGCTGGTAGCAGGGTTTGTGTTGATTTGCTCAAAGAAGGAAACCACATCTAGTACAACAACTGCAACTGGAGTCACCACCTGGGGAAGCTCATGATAGTTTACTGTCATTCTCCAGGAACCTTCTGTCTTCTACATGGGCCAACTAGGGAAGCCGAACAAGTAAGTGGTAGCAGTGATCTCTGCAATCCCTCCAGGAAAGAGTTATTGATTTTTGGCTTATTTTTGGCTGATTTGGCTTATTTTTCTAGGGCAAATGGGGGGCAAGTTTCAGGGTCCCCCCACTTGCCCTTTCCACCATAATAGCCCTCACTCCACAGGTCAGGGAACCAATGTGGGGATTCTGCTGACTGCTAAGTATCTATTCTAACTACGTATTCCAGAACTGAAAAAAGAACCACAGATAGAATTGGAGACCAACTGGGCCCACAGTGAGATAGACCTGAGACCAAATTCCACCAGTCACCTGACCGCTGCAGGCCCCTCCTCTGGCTAATGGCCCGCAGTGACATGTGGGTCTCCTGGAATTCATGTTAGTTCAGAGCCACAGTCCAGTAGTCCCCAAAGGGTCTGATTATTTCCTTTACCCCAAGTGCACAGTTACCCTAGTGAAAGGTTGTAGGTCCTCTTGGTAAAGGCCAGAGAAAGATTAGCTATACTTTGTTAGTAGTGTCCTTCCTCTGGAGCATGTGACCTCTCCTACATTTAGGGGTTTCTAGGGTCTGTAAACTGGCTGGAGTTGGAGAACTGATTGAGGGACTATGACTCTTTTCTTATGCTACAGGTTAAACTTTTGTTTACTTAACCAAGAACTTTTCTACTGATGCAGTTCAAGTAAGAATTCAGTAAGCTTCCTATTTGCCTTCTAGGAATGCCATGATGAACTAGTTACTGACATAGGTCTGTGTAAGTCCCATTATTCTGATTGCTGCTTTGACTCTTGTCCATCATGGTAACCACGCCCACTTAGCTTTTGGCAGTTAAGTGCTGCCACCTGGCCCCCTCCCATTTAGGATCCAATTACTCCTATTGCATTTAGGTTTCCCAAGTCAGTGGCTGCAATTCCCACTGTAACATCTGGCCTACAGAGACGAATGATCACAGAACTCTTCAGGATGCCAGGACTCCTCTCATAAACTGCAATGGAGTGAATGTGTCCCGCGTCCCCAAACTTCGTATATTGAAGCTTTAATCCCCCAATGTGATGGAATTTAGAGCCTTCTCTAAATTAGGGAGATAATTAGGTCATCAGTCTAGAGCCTTCATAAATGGAATTATGCCCCTAGAAAAAGAGACAGGAGAGGGAGATGATCTCTCTCACTGCCATGTGAGGATACAGCAATAAGATGGCCATCTGCAAACCAGGAATAAGGCTTTCACCAGACACCACATCGGCCAGCATCTTGATCTTCGACTTCACAGCCTCTAGAACTATGAGAAATGGTTGTAGTTTGAGCTCCCCAGGCTGTAGTATTTATTATGGCAGCCCAAATTCACCAGCTTAAGCCCATGGGCCAAATCCAGCCTGTCCCTTGTTTTGGTATAGCTCTCAAGCAGAGAATTATTTTTCTACTTCTGATGATTGTAGGGGGAGGGGTATCAAAAGAGAAATAGTATTTAGTGACAAGTGAAAACTATGTAAAATTTAAATTTCATTTTCCATTAAGTAGAGTCTTACTGGAACACAGCCATGCCCGTTCATTTATGTTTTGTCATCTGTGGCCACTTCTGGGCTACAAGGGGTAGGGCTGAACACAAGGTAAGGATCCACTCATTGTGTGGCCCTTTACAGAGTTTGGACCCCTATTCTAGATCACTGATCACCCCCCACCCCCGTGCTAGACACTTTCAGGGTAGTTAATACAGCACACACGCTGTCCCATATCCCAACTAGACCATGATCACTCTCATAGCATCCATGTGGTGAGACCAGAAGTCCAGCAGCCCCAGATCTGAAGACTGGGTTCACTACCTTACCAAATGAACCACCTTGGGCAAGTAATTAAATTATATCAGGTTTGAGTTTTATAATATGAAAAAAAGGGGGGGCAATAGCATCATATAAGATTGTTGTGAAGTCTTGGGGCACCTGGGCAGCTCAGTCAGTTAATCCTCTGCCTTTAGCTCAGATTATGATCCTGGAGTCCCAGGATCTATTCCCACGTCAGGGTCCCTGCTCAGTGGGGAGTCTGCTTCTCCCTCTGCCCTTCACCCCACTTGTGCTCTCTCTCTCACACTCTCTCTCAAACAAACAAATAAAATTTTAAAAAATTGCTGTCGAGTTTTTTGGGGTTTTTTTTGTTTTTTTGTTTTTGTTTTGCTGAGAAGTCTTAAAAGGTCAAATGTAAAATCTAAAAAAGTCCTCTTGTGGGGCACCTGGGTGGCTCAGCAGTTAAGCCTCTGCCTTCAGCTCAGGTCATGATCCTGGAGTCCCCAGCTCGAGTCCCACATAGGGCTCTCCCTCTCTCGCTCCCCCTGCTTGTGTTCCATCTCTGTGTTTCTCTCTGTCAAATAAATAAAATATTTTTTAAAAAGTCCTCTTGTTTATTTTTTAACTTTTTGTCATGGTCTCCCTTCACTTAAATTTGCTCAATAAATTTTATTGAGTATGCCTAATATTCAATAGGTTTTAAATGGTGGTTGAGGGAATAAAGGCTTGAGTATTTGGATGAACGAGGCATAAAATTTAGAACATCCTGAAAATTAAAATGACAACAATGTATAGACCTGCTTTCTCTTTTCTTTAAAGGTCATCTCCTAAAACCAAATACTTTTGCTAAGCCAAATAATGTTGAAACTGAAGACAGTCTCTCACCCTGCAGCTCTCATCTGCTCTCGCAGTAATCAGTATGCTAATCACATGCTAATCCATGTTATCTTCCCTTGTACACCAGTGGCCAGCACCATACACATTCGGCTATATCTCCCCATGTGTTGAATAGTGGAAACACAGAGCATTAAAGCTAGAAGGGACATTAGACATCATGTGATGCAAGATGATTAAGAATCCAAGGCAAAAGCAGAGTATGAACCTCAATCTCCCAACCAAGCAGTCCAGAGTTGTCTTGTATTGGGTCACAAAGCCTTACTTCAAGCATAGAGGTGCTCAATAAACACTTAAAGAGACTATGTACTTCCATTCTGCCTTTACACTTTTGTCCATTAGCACTGTGGTGCCTAGAATTGTCATTAGAAGCATGGCTATGGGAATCAGACAAATTTAGATTTGAATAATGGCTCTACCACTCACAAACTGACCTCTTGCAATCCTGTGAGCTCCGCCTTCAACACATAATCTCATCCCTGGCCACACCACCATGAACATGCATAAAATCATCCATATATAAACCGAATCTGACACTTTTCACCACCTCCGCTGTTATCTGCCACGGCCCAGACACCATCATCTCTCTCTTAGACTGCTGCGATAGGATCCTGACAAGTCACCCTGCTTCTAGTTTTATTCCTTTGCAGTCTATTTTCCACACGATAAATAGGCTTTTAAAACTTCAAATCAGGGCGCCTGGGTGGCCCAGTTGGTTAAGCCATTGCCTTTGGTTCAGGTCATGATCCTGGAGTCCTGGGATCGAGTCCCATATTGGGCTCCCAGCTCTGTGGGGAGTCTGCTTCTCCCTCTGACCTTCTCCTCTCTCAAGCTCTTTCCCACTCACTCTTTCTCTCAGATAAATAAAATCTTTAAACAAAACAAAACAAAACCTTCAAATCAGATCACGTCACTGTCCTGTTCAGTTCCTCCGAAGGCTTCCCATCAAACTTAGAAAAAGAGCCCAGAGGGTCGCCTGGATGGCACAGATGGTTAAGCTTCTGACTCATGGTTTTTGGCTCAGGATCCTCATCTCAGGATTGTGAGCTCAAGCCCCGCGTCAGTCTACGCACTCAGCACAAAGTCTGGCTTAAGACTGTCTCTCGTCCTCTCCCTTTTCCTCTCTCCCCTGCACTCTCTCTCTAAAATAAATCAGTTGTAAGAAAAGAAGGAGGGAAGGAAGGAAGGAAGGGAGAAAGGGAGGAAAGGAGTCCAGAGTTTTCTCTTGCTCTTCTTCTGTTCCAGCTACACTGGCCTCCTTGCTTTGCTTTTCTTCCTTTGTACTTCCTAGTTCTGCTGCTGGGAATGCCTTCCCATCACTTTCTTTCCTTTATCCTACTTTTCTTCATAACACTTGAATGCATCAGATATTGTGTTGTATACATATTTGTTTATGACACCCATCAACTTGCGGGTTGTTAAGCTCCGCATTTTATTGTTTCATTCCCTGCTGTAGTCCTAGTTCTTTTTTTTTTTTTTTAAAGATTTTATTTATTTGACAGAGAGAAACACAGCTAGAGAGGGAACACAAGCAGGGGAGTGAGAGAGGGAGAAGCAGGCTTCCCGCTGAGCAGGGAGACCAATGTGGGGCTCGATCCCAGGTCTCCAGGACCATGACCTGAGCCGAAGGCAGTTGCTTAACCAACTGAGCCACCCAGGCGCCCCTGTAGTCCTAGTTCTTAAAACACTATGTGCTCAGGTCAAGTCATGATTTCAGGGTCCTGGGATTGAAGCCTGCATCGGGCTCTCTGCTTGGCAGAGAATCTGCTTCCTCCTTCCTCTCTGCCTACTTGTGATCTCTCTCTCTGTCAAATAAATAAATAAAATCTTTTTTTTTTTTTAAGATTTTATTTGTTTGACAGAGAGAAACACAGCCAGAGAGGGAACACAAGCAGGGGAAGTGAGAGAGGGAGAAGCAGGCTTATCGCCGAGCAGGGAGCCCGATGTGGGACTCGATCCTGGGTCTCCGGGATCATGACCTCAGCAGAAGGCAGTCGTTTAACCAACTGAGCCACCCAGGCGCCCTAAATAAATAAAATCTTTAAAAAAAAAAAAAAAAAACCCCACAGGGTTTATGGGAAAATGGGGTTTAGTGGCACAACACTCAAAAATATCTTCAGCAACACATGCTCTCTGCCTATTTGTGATTTCTCTCTCTGTCAAATAAATAAATAAAATCTTAAAAAAAAAATTATGTGCTCAAAAAACGTCCACTGAATGAATGAAATTACTTACCCTCTCTAATTATGGGTTTCCTAATCTGAAAAACGGGGATATTGACCACAAAGGTATTGTAGAAGTTAAATAAAAATGGGGACAGCTTCTGGCTGGGGCTCAGTCAGTGGAGCATGAAACTCTTGATCTCAGGGTTTTGAGAGCACTTGAAAATAAAATCTTTTCAAAAAGAAAAGTAAATAAAAACGAAATAATGTATATAAATGGTAGAACAAAGTAAATGCTCACTAAGAATAGCTGTTATGATTACTCACGCTTTTTATTTTGCCACATACTATTATTATTTTTAAAGTAGAGAAAAATAATCTTCCTATCCTATTTCTCAAGGCTATGCATTTTTAAAAATTATGAGACAGTCCTTACTTTCGAAAGTTAGTTACCATTATACATTTTTTTTTTACTTGCATAAGCTGTATTTAAAATACTTACTGCGGGTATCTGAGAATAGATTTTTGCCTGTATGCTCCTAATGTACTAAACAGTATCATATCAGTTTCATGTTAAATCTTTTTTAAAATTTTTAAAAATATTTTATTTATTTGTTTGTCAGAGAGAGAGAGAAAGCACAAGCTGGGGAAGTGGCAGGCAGAGGGAGAAGCAGACTACCTGCTGAGCAAGGAGTCACATGTGTACTCAATCCCAGGCCCCTGGGATCATGATCCAAGCGGAAGGCAGACACTTAACCGACTGGGCCATACAGGCATCCATCATATTAAAAAAAAATTTTTTTTAAGATTTTATTTATTTACTTGACAGAAAGAGAGAGAGAGAGAGAGAGAGAGAGAGCACACACGCAATACGCACAAGCAAGGGGAGGGGCGGGCAGAGGGAGAAGGAAGGGAGGGAGAAGCAGGAAGGCCAGTGCAGCACTTGATCCCAGGACCCTGAGAACATGACCTGAGCCAAAGGCAAACACTTAACCAACTAAGCTCCTTCATGTTAATTCTTAACTGTAATGTCCTATTTACGATAGATAAGGCTTTCATAATTACATAAAATGCCAACAGGAGGCAGAACAAAATACATAATAGGGAACAAGCAAAGCTTGTGAGCAGGGATGAAAAACTGGGGAAAAGTTATCTTCAGTAAATCTGGAATACAAAATTATGTAAAAATTTAAATAACACAGAAATATATATGAAGTCAAAAGTGAAAGTCCACTATAAATCCATACTTTCTATGCCTCAGAATAATCATTATTAACAGCCTATTCTTTCTTATTGATTTTCAATGCACTGACACACGTGTAAGTTATATATATATATATATATATATCTTTTTAAAATGATTTTATTTATTTATCTGACAGAGAGAGAGATCACAAGTAGTAGGCAGAGAGAGAGGAGGAAGCAGGCTCCCTACTGAGCAGAGAGCCCCATGCAGGCCTTGATCCCAGGACCCTGAGATCATGACCTGAGCTGAAGGCAGAGGCTTTAGCCCACTGAGCTACCTAGGCACCCCACATATATATATGTATATGTATCTTTTATCGGAAATGGTGTTGAACTATATATACCCCTCTGCAACTTTTTTCATATAACAGTATGTTTCTATGTCAGCGTGCCTCGTTTCCTCCCAGTTTCCTCAAACACGCCAAGCTGAGCTTACCTCAAGGCCTTCCACACAACCCTAGAATATTCTTTCCCACACTTTTCAAATCTAGGTCCTGGTTTCTCTTTAATTCACTACATAAATGCTCTTTATTTGGATAGATTTTTCCTGGTGAATTAATAGAATTCTCCCCACCATTATTCTGTATAACCATACAATATCTATGTCTCTTGGAGCATGTATGCAGTTTGCAATCATGTGTTTGTTCACTTGTTTCCTTGCCTATCTTTTCTCTCTGAACTCTGACTCTCACGAGCATAGGGACTAAATCTGTTTTATTCTTTACTGGATATTTAGTGCCTAACAAGGCACCAGGCACATAGTAAGCTCTCAATAAATAAATGTTGGAAGGATAAACATATAAGTAATGCACCAAAAAAAGTACATTTGATCTTTCATTCCCTATGCATGATAGAGCATTGCCTTTTTTTTTTCTTTTTTTCCATTTCTTTATATACTCTTAGTTAAGGAACAATACAGACCCAGGAACAACTGCCTTTAACAAAGAGTTTATTATTACAGCTTCCACAGGGAGGGGTATGCCACACTACACAGGGTCACATGAGGAAGTACCAGCCAGTTAGGAGGCAGACAGAGTGAAAGAGAAAGCAAGGCCTGGAGCATGTATTGTGGTTCCTGCAGGAAGGAATGGCAAGACAGTATAAGAAAGTTTAAGCGAATTTGAGATTGCATAGTTAAAATAATTTTGGCAGCCTCTTGTCAATAATGGTGATCTCTACCAATCTTACATTATCACCAATAACGGTGATATCTACCAATATCTGACCTTGGAGTAGTTTAAAGCAGGGAAAATAGTGGCTTGAATATGAGTGAGGTAAAGGAGGTGGTTGGGGATATAGACTTTGGGGGAGTTGATTTGCATACGAAAGGCACAGTCACAGGGGTGTCATCTTTATCGCTAGGAATTAGCTAGCCCTGGGAGGGCTCCTCTGTCACTAAGGCCACCAAGATGGCAAAGCCTCATAAAGTACACAAAATAAAAAGCATGATTAATACATTTCCAATTTAGGATTATGAAATTCATTCCCTAATCAAAGTCTTCAGATTAACTATAAACCATGATTACTATGTGGTATTTTAAATACACTTATATATTTATGCAAAGCATATAGTCTTTGTCTAGTTCAATGCAGGAAGAGAGGCAGAGCCTAGCTGGTTAAGTCTGAACACTGGTCCTGCTCATTTCTAGCTGGGTGCTCTTAGGCAATTCATTTAACCTCTCTGCACATCAAGTTCATCAACAGTAAAGCACAGGTAACAGTAATCTTTACCAGATGAGCTTGTCGTAAGACATCAATTATGCACATGTGATTATATTTATACAAGTGTTTAGTAACTGTAGTGTACCATGCACACGTGTTTAGAATTTACTCTTACCAAAATATACTGCAGGGACTTTTTCAGAAGGTTTTTGTTGTTGTAATTGTAGAAACATTCAAGGGCAAGATTAGAGGAGGGAGCACTAAAAATTGATTCAGGAAAAGAATAATAATTCACTGTCTATTTACATAGTGAAATTTCAGATTTGAAGGGTACTTTCCATCAATGAACTTCAAAGAGCTTTGCAATGTTTATTTATTTTCATAATATTTTGAAGTCAGTTGGGCTGAGGTTGTTGTCATCTAGTCTCTGAAAGGGAAATAAATTCACAGCAAGTTACATAACCTTCTTAAGTCAAAAACAGAGCCAAATCTTTCGATTTTGCCGTGGAGTGCTCAAGCTGGAGATTGTAGCTTTGTACAATAAACACCTTTTTTGCTGGAATCATCTAAGATTTGGTTTTTATCAAAATACTTAACTAAACAGGGAACCTGGGTGGCTCAGTGGGTTGGGGCCTCTGCCTTCGGCTCAGGTCATGATCTCAGGGTCCTGGGATTAAGGCCTGCATAGGGCTCTCTGCTTGGCAGGGAACCTGTTTCCTTCGCTCTCTCTGCCTGCCTTTCTGCCTATTTGTGATCTCTCTCTCCGTCAAATAAATGGATGGAATCTTAAAAAAAAAAAAAAAAACTTAACAAACAATGAAAATATAGAAATTCTAGGGGTGCCTAGTGGCTTAGTCATTAAACGTCTGGCTTTGGCTTGGGTCATGATCCCGGAAGCCTAGGACCTAGTCCTGCCTCTCCCTCTCTTACTCCCCCTGCTTGTATCCCCTCTCTAGCTGTGTTTCTCCCTGTCAAATAAATTTAAAAAAGTCTTTAAAAATATATGTATAGAAATTTTGTCATCAAGGGGCACCTGGGTAACTCAGTTGGTTAAGCCCCTGGACTCCTAGTTTTCGGGTCAGGTCATAATCTCCCTGTCATGGGGAAATCAAGCCTGCATCATCAGACCTGTACTCATTGGGGAGTTGGTTTCCCCTCTCCCTCTAACTCTGCCTCCCCCCACCCCATGCTTGCACTGTCTCTCAGAAATAAATCTTTTTTTAAAAAAAGAAAATCTGACATCTAATAATTGTTCACAATTCATCAGCAAATAGGCCACATCAAGTGCCTCTAATATTTAGGCATTTGGCTTACATTTCATGAAGTTAAAAACCTTCATTCTCCCCTAAGGTCCCAAAGTGATCATTCTTATCTACTCTGGACCACCCTTCCCTCTGCTCTCATCTAAAGAACCAAAACCTTCACATTCTTCTCTAAAACGGCTGCAGATTGAGAACTAAATCATAGGACCAAGTCCAAAGCTCTCTCTTTGGCTTAGAGAGTCTCTAGTTTCTGACTCTAAAATGCCTTCCTCTGCTTCCAACTCTCTTTATACTTAAGCTTCATGGAACTTCTTGCCATTCAGACACAAACTAGGTCTTTTTCCTGCTCTGCCTTTACATTCAACATTAATTCCACCTAAAATAGCAATAAGATGTTGACGGGAGAAAGAGAAGGCTATGCTTGTTGAATATTTACTGAGTACCCTGCATACAGTATCCTACATAATTTGCATAGCAAACCCATGAAATAGGTTCCTCCATTTTGCTGATGAGGATATTCATTTTAGTGGGATTCAGTAACCTTGTTCAAGGTGACTCTGCTAGCATATGGCAGGACTAGCTTTGGAGCCAAAGTCTAACTCCAAGCTGCATGTCCTGGCCTTTTCAATATGGTTGACTCTCTCCAAACACTGTTGTCATCTAGCATTATCCTTCAGATTCCACTCAACGCTTTCTTCCTTTGGCCTACACAGCCTCTCTCAGATGTAGTTAGCTGCAGAGTACTCTGTTTATACTCCTCTATGAGTACTTATATTTTTAATTGAGATAAAATCTACATAATATAACATCCACCTGCTTAAATTTACAACTCATGGGGCCCCTGGCAGGCTCTGTTGGTAGAGCATGGGACTCTTGGATCTCAGGGTCATGAGTTTGAGCCCCATGTTGGGGGTAGAGTTTACTTGAAAAAATAAAATAATTAAAATAAAGTGTACAATTCAGTGTATATTCAAAATGTTGTATAACTATCACCACTATCTAATTTAAGAACATTTTCATTACTCTACGGGCACCTGGGTGGCTCAGTGGGTTAAAGCCTCTGCCTTCCGTTCAGGTCATGATCCCAGGGTCCTGGGATTGAGGCCCACATCCGGCTCTCTGCTCAGCAGGGAGCCTGCTTCCTTCTCTCTCTGCCTGCCTCTCTGCCTACTTGTGATCTCTCTCTGTCAAATAAATAAATAAAATCTTAAAAAAAAAAAAGAACATTTCATCACTCAAAAAGAAACTCCATGATCATTAAGCAATCTTTCTTCATTATGCCGTTAAGGAATCTTTCTTCATTATACCTTCTCTGCATCTCCAGCAACCACTAATCTGCTTTTTGTATCTTTGGATTTGCCTATTCTGGATAGTTACTATAAACGGACTCATACAAGAGGTGCCGGTGCCTGGGTGGCTCTTTTGGTTAAATATTTCACCTATTTAATTGGCTTGGCTCTTACCACATTTTTTTAAAAAGATTTTATTTATTTGAGAGACAGACAGAAAGTACAAGTGGGACAGGAGGGATAGTGGGAGAGAGAGAAACAGACTCCCAGCTGAGCAGGGAGCCTGATGTGGGGGCTCTATCCCAGGATCCCTAGATCATGACCTGAGCTGAAGGCAGATGTTTAATTAACCAACTGAACCACCCAGGAACCCCTTCCCCCCACTTACCACATGTTTTTAAATAAATGTTGACACATATCTACTACTGTGAACTCGGGGCAAGTTTTTTTGTATTCCTACCTCCATGTCTGGCATGGGCTTGTGACACAGTAAACCCTCAACAATGAATCAATGATTGAAAAGCTGGTTGGAGATTCCTAGCGTCAACCAACAAATACCAAGTGCCATACACTTTGCTAAGTGCTGGGAAATTTTTATACATAAAGAAAGTTCACAGTCCAGTGAATTTTTCAAACCCCAAAGGGTCCAAGAGTTCCCAGAATCCTACGATTCTAAACTAGAATTGGTCTTAGAGATCATTTCCTGTAAGAAAAAGCAGACCTTGAAAGGCGGCTTAGCAATTTGGGGCCAATCTCATGTAAATTTGCCCAGCAACTCAGATCTCTTTGAAATTACATTCTATTACAAATTAACAAAGGATTTTTTCAGTGAGTCCTTGATAAAGCATTTTTTCAGTTAGGCCTTGATAAAGTCCCTTCCAGATGAAAGACAACTGCTTCTGTTTTATACCACACTTATCTTCTGAGATAACTGCTATCAGAGATTAAAAACAAAATTCCTCCACCCTCACTGTACATAATTACTTCTTTCTCTGAATTTCTATGGATCAGACTCACTCTTCCACGAGATTAGCAATTTCTTCTGTACTGCCCTATTGCTTTCGATTGTTACATAATCTTGAATTGTTATTTATCACAGGTCTATGTGTGACCCTCCTAAGTAGACTGCTCCAGCTAGCCTGAGGGGCAAAAATTGGATTTTACATGTTATTGTATGAAATGTAGAGCCTTGTATCTAGGGGACATGCAGTACATGTTTTTTTATATTATTTGTGTATTTAAATAATTCATGTTTAAAATAAGAAGCTAATTGGCCTAAGTGTCATTCTGCTTTCCCTCTTCTGCAGCTAATAAGGCAGCTTAGATGCTCAGGGTGAGAGGTCTAAAGGAAAAGCACCTTCTCTCATTTGGGATTTTCTAGTGCCTCACTACTTGCTTTCCTGGATGAATGGAGAGACTAGAGACCCAATAACTAGTGCATAAATATATTTAAATATTTCTCTTTTTTTAAAGATTTTTATTTTACTTATTTGACAGAAACACAGCTGTGGGAACACAAGCAGGGAGAGTAAGAGGGGGAGAAGCAGGCCTCCTGCCAAGCAGGGAGCTCGATGCAGGGCTCGATCCTGGGGCTCCATGATCATGGGGGAACACAAGCAGGGAGAGTAAGAGGGAACACAAGCAGGGAGAGTAAGAGGGGGAGAAGCAGGCCTCCTGCCAAGCAGGGAGCTCGATGCAGGGCTCGATCCTGGGGCTCCATGATCATGACCTGAGCTGAAGGCAGACGTTCAACAACTGAGCCACCCAGGTGCCCCTATTTAAATATTTAATATACTATTAAAACTTTAAAATTCTATTAAAGGATAAAAAAAAATTGGCAGAATTCCCCCAAGAACTGAGTAAATTAAACTGACTCTCAAGGGAACGCTGAGTGGTTGTTTTAAATTACTGAGTCATAAAGTAGAGAAAGACATCTTGTTTCTCTTCTTATCTCAAGCTTGCTTTCTACTTATGAGATGGAGAAACAAGATGGAATAATCTAGACTCATACTGAATAGTGCCTTGCAGGACAAAACTAAAATCTTTGGAACTGTCTGAGTTAAATTTTTATTTTATTTTTTTAAGATTTTGTGACTGAGCCAGCCAGGCATCCCAATTTAAAACTTTATTTTATTTTTTAAGATTTTATTGGTTTGAGACAAAGACATAGAGAGAGGAAGAGCATGAGATGGGGGAGGAGCAGAGAGAAGGAGAAGCAGACTCCCCACTAAGCAGAGGGCCCTATTTAGGGTTCCAACCCAGGGCCCCAGGATCATGACCTCAGCTGAAGGCAGATGCTCAATTGATTGAGCCACCGAGGCACCCCCCTGATTTAAAATTTTAAATTAAGACTAAATAAAAAGGGGCACCTGGGTAGCACAGTCCATTAAGTGTCTGCATTTGGCTCAGGTCATGATCCCAGGGTCCTGGGATTAAGTTCTGCTTCGGGCTCCTTGCTCTGCGGGGGGCCTTGTTTCTCCCTCTGCATTTGCTTCTCTCTCTGTCTCTCATGAATAAATAAATACAAATCTTAAAAAAAAAGGCTAAATATAAAAGGTTGCTAAATGAGAAAGAATGAGTATGTTAGGAGATGATACTCAGTATACTGTCATTCATCTATGGGAATACAGTGGGCCTATTAATTGATTGTGATGAGAACAAATTATGTGTGGGTTAAAGTGATTCTCTAATTACAACAAATCCAGACAGCACTTTCATATGTGGTTAGGTCATGGAAAACAAATAAAAATCAAAACACAAGCCTAAGAATTTTAAGAAGTTGATTTTTTTCTTCATCTGCCAGAAATCACTCTTTCCTTGTTTCAAATGCATGATATTTTTAAATTATGCTAATGAATGAAAAGCTTTGAAGCAATGATAAAAATCATTGTCATTTCACTTCTCTGGACTTCATTTGTAAAATGAGCCCCAGACTTTTTGCTCCTCAAACTCATCACTGGACCAGCAGCAGAAGTATCCCACAAAAGCTGGTTTTGAAATGTAGAATCTGGGTCTCATTTCATATCTTTTAAATGAAAATCTGCACTGTAGGGCACCTGGGTGGCTCAGTGGGTTAAAACCTCTGCCTTCAACTCAGGTCATGATCCCAGAGCCCTGGGATCAAGGCCCATATCAGGCTCTCTGCTCAGCAGGGAGCCTGCTTCCTCCTCTCTCTCTGCCTGCTTGTGATCTCTCTATCAAACAAATAAATAAAAATCTTTAAAAAAAAAATCTGCACTGTAATGAAATCTCCACTTAATTTGTATGCATATTAAAGTTTCAGGGACACCTGGGTGGCCCAGTCGGTTAAGTAGCTGCCTTTGACTCAGGTCATGATCCCAGGGTTCTGGGATCTAGGCCTGCATTGGGCTCCCTGCTGAGCAGGGAGCCTGCTTCTCTCTCTGCCTGCTGCTCCCTGTTTGTGTGCTCTCTCTCTCTCTCTCTCTGACAAATAAAAACCTTTAAAAAGAGAAGATAGAATTTTAAAGAATAAGTAAATAAAAACTTCAGAAGACTGAATTAGATGATATAAAGTAAATTCTAGCTAGAAGACTCTACCAGCCCATGATTCGGGTTGAAAGGTTCCAAGTTAGGTAAAATCAGAGTCACTTCCGTACACGCGGTGTTTGACTTGAGCACACATTAATGCTCAGCAAGCCGAACTAACTTTTCAGGTCACAGCTCTAACAGCTTTAAGGCAAACAGCGAATAAAGACTCGCTCAGCTGGTTTGCTGTTGCCAGCTTCCTTCCTCTTTCATTAAGATTAATTTTAGTATTTAAGTGGACATGAACCAACATAAAATTATTTAAATATAAAATTAAATAACTTAATATGTGTTGAATACCTAGAATTTTCTAAATGCCAAAAGAATTTACAAGGTAAGATTCCTACTCTCGAGGCACCTAATGAAGATAGTAGCTTTGCTGTAAAGTCTGTCTGGAGCCCTTTGCTGATTTAATTATAGACTGATGCGTAATTTGTTATTATCTGGAAGAAGCCATACCGATTTAGTGACATATCTCCTGCTCACTAGTGTGCCAGTGAACTAACAGGCAGCTTTATCTCCAGCGTGCTGTTCCCACTGACATAGTATCTGTGATTAAGCAGCCAGAAATCTTTATAAACTAGGAGCCCTGCTTTTTCCCCTGATTTCTCTGTGGACCAAAACAGAATATGGTTTAATTCAAGGTCAGCAGAAATTCAACATGAAAGTATTCGAGTCCAACAGGAAGTAGGTGGAGGTTGTAAAGAGAATGAGTGCATGGTCCATGGCAGGGGAGAGGGGCTGACTCCAGAGGCTGTGAGAAAGAACTGGGTCACTGAAGACGCCAGTGCTGGGGTGAGTGAGTGGCTGGAGCCGCGAGAATTTATTAGATGAAGTTCACGTTTTCAGCTGAATGTGCCAATCTCAAGAACAAGTTTGCTTTTTCCAATTAGGGGGGAGCTAACATTGAGTGGTTGACCGCTGGTAGTGACAGCACCGGGTATGCAGACAGCATCAGACAATGATATTTCTAAATGAAGTTTCTATGTGTTGATGGAGGCTCTTTCAACATGTTTTACTAGTCAACTTGGTGCCTTCTAATCTAGCCAGACAAAAGGGGGTTTTTCTGGTTCCCACAGAAGACAAGATAGTATTCATAAGCTGTTGCAATTATTCTTTACCGCGTATTGGCACATAGCTTGCTATTTTGCATTATTTTTCCTCTTTATTGCTATTTCCTGACATTCTATTTATTTATTTGTATGTCCTGACATTCTAGCTGGATTATAGCGTTCTTGAAAAGGAGACAATAGTGCCTGACACCAATTAACCTTATAGGAGTTAATTATGCTGAGATTTCTTAGACCTCTTTGTGTAGTCAGCAACTTTCATTAATTAAATGTTTTATATATTTTTTGGCATCACTGACTCCACTTAATGGAGCTCTCCATTGGTGGCTCATAAAACAAACCTCTTGTTTCATGTGTTTTTGTATTAATGTAGTGTTACTTTATTTTTTATTTTTTTATTTTAACGATTTTATTTATTTATTTGACAGAGAGAGAGATCACAAGTAGGCAGAGAGGCAGGCAGAGAGAGCAGAGGAAGCAGGCTCCCTGCTGAGCAGATAGCCTGACGAAGGTCTCCATCCCACAACCCTGAGATCATGACCGAAGCCAAAGGCAGAGGCTTAACCCACCGAGCCACCCAGGCGCCCAGTGTTACTTTATATTTTAAGAATCAAATAATTAGTCCCGTTTCGGAACATCCTTATCAAATTAAACAAAGTCTTAGCCTCATCTTACAGATAATAAAAATGAAGCAAAGTGGTATTGTTCAGTGTCAAGAGACATTATTGAGAACCTGATATGGGCTAGGTACAGGGGACAAAGTGATGAACCAATTATAGTTCCAGCCTTATAAACCTGTCAGCAAGCAAATAAACTATGATACTGTTCAAGACGTGTTGTATTTGATATATAAAACAGAATTCAGAGCAAGAGTACGAAGAGGAAAAATTAAGAGAATGGGTACCTAATAGCCCAGTGGAGCAGAGGGGAATTTGTAAATGGTTCCCAGAGAAAGAGAGTGGCAGTTGGCCAGGAAAGGTGGGGATGGAGTTCGGGAGAGCATTTCAGACTAAGCAGAGGGTACTATAGATAGAAAGACAGGGATATGTTGTCATTGGCATAAGTAAATGAGTTTCCTTTTCTGTGATTGTCAGGGAACGTATGACATGAATCTTAAAATTATTTTAAGTGTCTTCAAAGGGAAGACATTTTATTTTATTTTTTAAATATTTTATTTTTAAGTAATCTCTACACCCAACATGGGGCTTGAACTCACAACCCCAAGATCAAGTGTCGCATGCTCTACTGAGTCAGCCAGGCACCCCAAAGTGAGGACATTTTAAACAAGTTAAGGCTAAAACTGCTATGTGCCATTATCTGTAGTGTGGGAGTGAGACTGGGGAACACAATGGGAATAAGTGCGTGAGGCTGGAGTGAAGGGAGTACTCAGATAACTTGGAGATAAAATAGGCCAAGTCAACCCGGCAGTGAGAAGGCATAGAAGAAGGGGGAAGAAAGAGTCGTGGGGGTATTCTCCATTCTAAATCAGCAAGGTTAATTAACACAATAAAAAACTAAACTATCTCACTAACCTCAATTGTCAGGACTCCAAGCAGGAGTTTTAGTCATGGCTTCTGTTCTTGAAGGTTAAGTACAGCAATGTGATAGTAAGACAGGATCACACAGAACACATGTCTCCTATTATCTCATTCACCATTTTCTAAGCAGGATATTTTTGCTCAACATTGGTACAAGTACTCTTGTGATCACAAAATAGGAACTGTTGGCCAAAATATTTTAAATTTCTTAAGCCTGTGGATTTGTGCATTAATTAATTGTCCTATTAAGGTTATTGCTGTGAGCCAAAGGCAGGTTAATTCAGCCCAGTGCTCGGTGTTTATCTCTGCAGGTCACAGAGTTTCCTCGCTCTCTCCTGCAAATGATCAGGACTTGCAGTTTAAACTTTTTTTTTTTTTCTCTTTTTAATGACATTATCCCATGCTCAGCATAACCTAGGTTAAGGGCAGCAGGCTTACCCAAAGCTAAGGGTATTTGTAAGCACGATTAGTAAGCACCAACAGAAAGAAAATGGGCCAAGGGAGATTCGGTCACAGGGTCTTACCACTGAGTGGTTTACATTTTGTACCATTTGATTCTCAATTGAGGAAGAGGTATCAGAAATACCGTAGCAGGATTTATTAGATGACATAAACAACATGGCAAACAAGTTTTCATATCTGATCCTGACTGCAAGACACACTGGTGAGGCTCTTAAAGACTGAATCTAGGGGTGCTTGGGTGGCTCAGTCATTAAGCATCTGCCTTGGGCTCAGGTCATGATCCTAGAGTCCCAGGATTCAGCCCCACATGGGGCTCACCACTTGGTGGGAAGCCTGTTTCTCCGTCTCTCATTCCCTCTGCTTGTATTCCCCCTCTAGCTGTGTTTCTCTCTGTCAAATAAATAAATAAAATCTTAAAGAAAAAAAAAAAAAAGACTGCATCTAAAGGTCAACTTCTGATTATTCTTGTTAGAGCAGCTCAATCCAAAGAAAGGAAGTGGAATTTTCCTGAAGCTATGATTAATGTGATGCTAAGTTCCTTTTAGCATCGAGGAGCGGGGAGCCCGATGTAGGGAGCCCGATGTGGGGCTCGATTCCAGGTCTCCGGGATCATGACCTGAGTCAAAGGCAGTTGCTCAACAAACTGAGCCACCCAGGTGCCCCTAGCTTCCTTTTAAACCCTTTTTCCTCTTTTCTTTAAAGAAATGGCGGGAAGCCTGCTTCTCCCTCTCTTGGTCCCCCTGCTTGTGTTCCCTCTCTCGCTGTGTTTCTGTCAAATAAATAAATAAAATCTTAAAATAAAATAAAATAAAATAAAAAACTAATGTCAGAGCACTTCCAGAATGGAAACACAGGAGCTGCCTGTATATTCTCCCCAGTGAAACAACCATAACTGGTGAAAATTATAAAGAAAAAAATGATCTTTCATCAGACCATGGAGCCATTTATGGCCCAAGGCATTTTCAGAAGCACTGGGGCCATCATTTGCCAATTAGTGGAGGCTAACAGCTAGGAGTAATACCAGTAGACACAAATCAGCCAAAAGCTGGAAAGGGAGATAAGGAAAAGAGTCAGAGAACTGGACTGTCATCCCCTAGAGGAGGGAGGAGTCAGAGTGTCAGCATGCACGCCAAAGCTCCAGGGAGACATCAGAGCCTGCACATTCTGGGGGAAATAAACCCCCCTGAACTAGTCTGGCCAAGTCACTCAACAAATAAAGAAGCAAACAACAATGACAACAAACCTTGGAGCCAGTCTGGATGGGTCTCCAGAGTTGCCACAATGGAAATGTATGCTTACAACAAAAAAATAGTGAGACACACAGACAGCTGGGCCCCCGTGCACACAGAAACTGCCTTTGAGAGGATGCAGATGTTGGACTTAGACAACAAAAACTTCAGAATGGCTGTCATAATTATGTTCAAAGAGCTAAAGGAAACAATGCTTGTGAGTGCAGATTTGAAATTCCTCAACAAAATACTAGCAAACTGAATGGAGCAACATATAAAAAGGATGGTAGGTCACAACAAGCTGGGATTTGTCCTAGGAACGCAAGGTTGTCCTCCATCAAAAAATCAATTACTGTGACATACCATATCAATAGAATAAAGGACAAAACCACAGGATTATCTCCATATATAGAGAAAAGGCGCTAAAGGAACTCTAGCACTCTTTCCAAAATAAAAATAGTCTGGCGCCTGGCTGGCTCAGTGGGTGGAGTATGCGACTCTTGAACTCCAAGTCTTGAGTGCAAACCCCATGTTGGGCACAGAGCTTACTTTATTTTTATTTTATTTTTTTTAAGATTTTATTTATTTATTTGACATACAGAAACACAGTGAGAGGGAACACAAGCAGAGGGAGTGAGAGAGGGAGAAGCAGGCTTCCCTGCGGAGCAGGGAGCCAGATGTGGGGCTCGATCCCGGGTCTCCGGGATCATGACCTGGGCTGAAGGCAGTCGCTTAACCAACTGAGCCACCCAGGTGCCCCGCAGAGCTTACTTTAAAAACAAGGAAAGAAATAAAGTCAACAAACTAGCAATAGAAGTTCCTTAACCTGACAAAGGGCATCTGCAAAAAAAAAAAAAAAAAAATCTAGAGTAATCACATCTGATGGTGTAAGACTGAGAACTAGCCACGTAAGATTGAAAATAAGACAAAAATGTTCACAAGCTCCTCTTTATTCAACATAGTACTGGAAGTTCTAGCTAATGCATTCAGGCAAGAAAAAGAAATGGAAGGCATCCACGTTAGAAAGAGGTAAATCAATTTGTATTCTAAAATGGCATTATCTCATGTACAGAAAATTCTAAGGGATGCACCAAAACTCTAATAGAACTAATAAATGAATTAGGCAAGCTTGTAGGACACAAGATATATGCAAAATTAGTTTTGAATGAATAATCAAAAAATGAAACTAGGATGGGAATGTAAATTGACGCAGCCACCATGGATAACAGAATGGAGGTTCCTGAAGAAATTAAAAGTGGGAATACGATAAGATGCAGCGATCTCAGTTCTGGTTATTTAGCTAAAGAAAACAAAAACACTACCTTGAAAAGATATCTGCACCACCATGAAGCATTATTTACGATAGCCAAGACATGGAAAAGCATATTTACTATTTATAGATTTATTTATTTTTTTTAAAGATTTTATTTATTTATTTGACAGAGAGAAACAGAGCCAGAGAGGGAACACAAGCAGAGGGACTGAGAGAGGGAGAAGCAGGCTTCCGGCCGAGCAAGAAGCCCGATGTGGGACTCGATCCCGGGTCTCCGGGATCATGACCTGAGCAGAAGGCAGTCACTTAACCAACTGAGCCACCCAGGCGCCCCTATTTATAGATTTATTGATGGCAAAGTAAGCCATAAGCCTCCTCTGAAAATAATAATTACCTTCAGAGCATGCTGAGGCCAATGATGAAGGATTTTTCAAACTGTTAAGAATCCAAAATAAAAAGCTCTTCATGCCATACTTTTCTAAATTCTCGTTTCCCATATAACATAAATTTGCTTTTCTCACAAGCATACTAAATTTTCTATTAATCCAATTAAAATTTCACACTCTCACTTCAGAAATAGTTTCTATTTCATAGCTAATCGATTCATATTTAACATATTGGTGCACGTCCCCAATTCTCCATACTCTTACACCAAGTCTTTCAACAGAACTTTTTATTAAGAGTTTATAATCCTCGGGCGCCTGGGTGGCTCAGTGGGTTAAAACCTCTGCCTTCGACTCAGGTCATGATCTCAGGGTCCTGCTCAACAGGGAGCCTGCTTCCTCCTCTCTCTCTGCCTGCCTCTCTGCCTACTTTTATCTCTCTCTCTGCCAAATAAATAAAATCTTTTTTTAAAAAAGTTTATAATCCATCGGTTAAGTGCCTGCCTTCAGCTCAGATCATGATCCCAGGGTCCTGGGATTCCGTCCCCCTCATGCTCCCTGCTCAGCAGAGAGCCTGCTTCTCCCTCTCCCTCTGCTCCCCCTGTTTTTGCTTCTCTCTCTGTCAAATAAATAAATAAATAAATAAATAAATAAATAAATAAATAAATAAAATCCTTAGCAGTTGAAGGACATCGTGCCAGACTAGTGTCAGACGTAACTGATAAGTCAATCTTCCAACCTTATGTATCGTAGTAGAGAAAGTTATTTCCTTCACTATTCTAGCCTTTTTAGCATATGTTTGTGCCAGGGCTGAGGCGGGAGCCGGATTCCTACTACCTGTAATTGCAGTATGTGACAGAACCAAGCTCAGTGGAAGGTCAGAGACTAGCCTACAAGGTCGGATCCGTTATACTGTAATCTTTGGCTAGGCAGTGATAGAAAAAAATGCTGATGATAGATTGGGTAAATACTGTGCACTTGTGCCATGCGATGGCACCATACAAGGGCCTAAGTATGAGGGCTGCAAAAGAAGAAATGTCAGTCTTTCATCATACCTTCTAGTTGAGTTTCCTCCTTTATTACGTTCATTATACATTTGTTACATATGTTATTAAATCCTTTCCATAAAAGAGCTTGTGCTGAGCCGGTAACCAAAGTCTTGTTTCCCCCAAAAAAGCGCTGTATAATTGAGCTGACTTATGCAATGGGAAGGGAGAATTCATCAGGCGACAAACTGTAGACCGCTACGAAGCCCAATCATTTCCAATGACCTCAGATGCCCAAGCTGTGTTCACGATTTCCAAGCGGAACACTCGCGGCGGCGTGCAAGCTGGAGACGGACTCAGTGGGCTTGAAGAGGAGGATGATTTCCTACATAAGGAACCTCCAGTCCCAGAATCCCATCGGGACTCCAAATCCCAGAAACCCGGCAGGGCCATTCTATCCCAGTCCCCGTGGACCGACCGCGGACGCGACCAAGTTAGGAAACCGGGGTGAAAAGCCGCAGCCTTTGTCCCCTAATATTTTCCCTGCAGGAAGAGGGCTTTGTAGGGAGAACTTTGGCATTCTCTCGGTCACAACTTCCGGGAAAGCCTCCCTTCCGGCCCATTTGATGTGATAGCCTGCGTCTCCCATCCTCTCTCCCTTTTCCTAGCCCCCGTAAGAATGGTGCAGCCGGGCGGTGAGGCTCCTGGAGATGTACCGATGGTTGCGCCCGCCCTCCCCCGGAATGTGGGCCTTTGGAGCCAGCGAGGTGGGAGGGACCGAAGCGGGGAGGCGTGCTGGGCCCCGGCGGCGGGAGGAGCCGCGCGGTTCCGGCTGCCCCGGCTAGGCGACCCTTGGGTCCGCGCCGCGGGCGGAGTGGACAGGTGAGCAAACGGCAGCCACGGCTCTGGAAGAGGCTCGGGCAGCAGAGTCCCCCACGGCGCCCGTCGCGCCCCCCGCACCCTCGGCCTCCCGCGTTGAGGCGGGGGAGTAAGGAGATGCCGACCCAGAGGGACAGCAGTACCATGTCTCACCCGATTGCGGGCGGCGGCAGCGGGGACCATTCTCATCAGGTCCGGGTGAAAGCCTACTATCGCGGGTGAGTGTCTCAGAATAGGGATGGGAGTGGGAGGGGAGAGGAAAGGCCCGCTCGCCTAGGACTGGAGGAGGGGAGGGTGAGGGGCTGGAGATGTGGGCGAATTGGTCCGGGCGGGCGACTCTAGGGACTCGGGATGCTAGTGGTCGGGGGAGGAGCATGGGGCGCTACGTTGGGGCACCCCAAGGTGTGTTGCAGGGCGCTGGGGAGTCGCGCGGCTGATGGTCCAGACTAGGGTTCGAGGAAGGAGTCTTGGAATAGAGCAGGTCCACCTGGTGAGTTCGAGAGAGACTCGCCTACTAAGAGATTTACAAGGGCTTTACGTCATTAAGTCTGAATGTGTTGGGGGTTGAGCGTTGATTCCGAGCGATACCTCACTCAACTAAGTTTGCCGTGGGCTTTAAAGGCAGGACTACTATAGTTTGCTGGCTCTTTGGATTACCAGAAGGCCTAAAGCGTCTGGTTCTCTAAGTCAGGTTTACCTTGCTCACCTAGAAGAGTTCACAAAGTGTATACGGACTGTGGCCAGGCTGCCTGTGTATTAGACATAGGATTTATTATTTAAGAATAAAGTTGATGCGTTTTTAGGGATGTGCATTAGGTACTTATGTCTCGCCAAGATTAGGTTGTGTATGTGTAAATTAAAAATTTGTGACTGCTTCTTTGTCAGTGTGGCTTCAAGGGCCATTTGATAAGGGGCCATACTCCAAGGAGAGAAGAAGATGAACCAAGGCATAGTTTCAAAATCTGTGATCTTTACTCATATTGTTACCTAAGTTACAACTCCTGTGCTTACCAGGAATAATCCTGGTTGTATTAAATCATAGTCTATAATCAGTGACCTGACATATCCCCCCCTTCTCTCTAATTCAGTTGTGGTTTGAAATATGAGATAATTACATTTAGTAGCACTAGAAAGGTGAAATGTTGGTGTGAACATGAAGATTTGAAGCTAAGGGTTAACAGAAAACCCAGTGACTTTGGCCTGTCTTACTGTTTGTCCAAGCAGAAGTAAATTGCTTTAAAAAAACTCAAGCACTAGGAGGTTGAAACTGCAATGCATACTTTTACATTCCTGAGGGGATCAGTGAAGATAGCAAACTTTAAAAACACCTCTCTTGTTTCGATTTCAAAGGAAATAATGTGTTATTGATTTGATGTAAGACTTACTAGTTCTCTTGCTGCCATGTAGCCTCTGACCTCTTGTTTATTAGCTTGACTGTATTCAACTGTAGTTTATAAGTATTATTTTGGACAAGAATTATTTTGGACAGTATCAGTGTTTTTGCTTAAATTATCAAGGAAATCTTCATTTTAAAACAATACCAAGAAGTGTGTGTATGTTTTTTAAAAGCTTGTAGTGGTCACAAGAGCTGTTTTGACTTGAATATGGTCAGCTATGAACTTTGCACTGGGGGGGGGGGGGGTTGCTTCCTTTACCTTACCTTTAATTTGATAGGTGAGGTACTTCCCTTTCTTTCTTTCTTTCTTTCTTTCTTTCTTTCTTTCTTTCTTTCTTTCTTTCTTTCTTTTAGTGAGTGGCCATATAGGCCTTTTTTTAAAGAATAAGATTTTATTTATTTGACAGAGAGTAAGAGAGCACAGGCAAGGGGAACAGCAGAGGGAGAGGGAGAAGCAGGTTCCCTGCTGAGCTGGGAGCTGGATTTGGGGCAGAACCCTGGGACCATGACCTGAGCCAGTGGCAGACATTTAACCCACTGAGCCACCCATGTGCCCCTCACTTTCCGTTTTATAAAGTTGACAGTCTATGAGTTATTAGGCCCAGAGAATGAAATATATAGTAGGTGTTTTTTTTAAGGTGTCTCATTACTGACAGTTTAAAAAAGCTGGATTAAATGAATATATTCACATGGTAGGAACATTCAAATTGTACAGAGGTATGAAATGAGTGTCTTCTATCCCATTGTCCTGACTTCCAGAGGTCTACTGTTGACAGTTTAGTTCTCTTCTTCTGGGGGTTGCCTTTATTACTTTAAAAGTTGTATTTCTGTTTCATGATTCAACTTTAGATAGTACCTATTAATCCCATCCTCTCCTAGATGAGAAGGTGGGTGAATACGAATACCACCTTTTGCTTGCCCTTCTGGTTGGTGCTTCTCAATTTTTGATTGTTAAACTATTATTTTCAGTTCTCTGGTTACATGTATGACTTTACACAATGTACATTCTTGTCTTATTAAATTTAGATAGTTTCCAATGATTTTAACTATGAAAAGGAAGAAATTTAGTCCCCCCCCCCATTTTTACTGGTTTGACAAATGTAAATAGGCCTACTTAGTAAATTAAAATTATTATAAACTTCTCCTTTGGAAAGAAATGAAAGTTTGTTATATTTTAGGAATGTAGGTGTCATATTGTCTTGGCTTTTTGCTACAATTATTTATAAAAGAATAAAAAAAGGACATGTAATCCTTTTAGTGCCTGACTAAAATTTCTCTAAGACATTCAAGTTAACATTTTGTTTTATAAAATCTATGAATTGTTGCTAAAGAATGAAAGAATCAATCCCCTGCCCTTTATTACTTTTTAGTCATTCAAAGCTTTCTAACAGTGCCTTCATTTCAAGCCTCATTTAAAGACAACATCAGCACTCTCTAAATTGTATCAATTTCTGTCCCCTGAAATTAGATCTGTTAAGATTATATGTTTATTAACAATAGTCTAAACCGGTGGTTTTGATATTACATAGTCAGCTGCTCATTACTACAGATGACACTAAAATGACTCACCAACGAGGATAGCTAATAAACAGGTTGGCTAACTAGAACACCTACCTGATACTAAAATGAAAATCCTTCCATTATATAAGAAATGTAAGAACAGTATGCATTTGAAAAAAAGCTTCTATTCTTTCAGATCTTATGAAAGGCCATTATCAGAAAGTTTTCTCCTTATCCCCTTCTAACAGTATTTCTTTCCAATGAACATTGAATCTTGGAATAGCCAGCATTTTTAGTGAATAAATTGCCTTCTCCTTTCAAAGATGTGTATAGTGTTGTTCTCTTATTCAGTTAAATTTGGTCTTAGTGCAAATGTGACATCCCTCTAGATTTAACTGATTTAATTAGAGTTTTTCTAGTTTTTAAGCAGTAGATTAATAGCATTGAGAATCTGTCTGTTTGGGGCGCCTGGGTAGCTGAGTTGGTTGCATGTCTGACTCTTGATTTTGGCCCAGGTCATGATCTTGGGCTGGTGAGATTGAGCCCAGTGCAGGGTTCCATGCTCAGTGGGGAGTCTGCTTTATATTCTCTCTCCCTGTCCCTCTGCCCTTCCCCCGGCACACACTCAAGCTTTCTCTCTAAAATAAATCAATCAATCTTAAAAAAAAAAAAAAAAGAATCTAACTGTGTCACAGCCTATACATCCTTCTTTCCTTGACATGGGAGCTTGTTAGTAAGTGGCCTTCCTTCTTCAATCATTACCTAGTAGTGTTAAAAGGAAGAGAAACAGGTTTTGTTGGTTAGTGATAAATTGCTATTGTATGTGCTTATCCTTATATTAAAGTTACTTGATATTATGGGATAGAGTTGAACAAGGAAATGTCTGGGATACTCATTTCATTTTACATTATAAATGTATGGGAAATTTTGCAAAAGTTTGTAAAAATGCTTTTTAAACCACTGCCATTGAACGGTTATAACAATATAGAGGATTCTTTTTGTGCACATCTACAAATAGGAGGAGATTAACTCCTTGTATATTTGGATTGTATAGCTGGTTCAGTGAAGAAGTATGCAGGATTTTTCTGTGAACAAGTCTTGGCAAGACTTGTTTTTTAAAGTATTGCAAAATAATTTTAGCAATATAAAGCATATCTTTGTGATGTTCTAAGGAAATAACAAAGAGTATATTGAGTTGGGAGTTGGGGAAATGTTAGTAACTCGTCCTGGAGCTTCCGGCATGGCACCTAACCACAGGACAACTCATCATAGCTTTATCAGAGAAAGAGAAAGGACTTGGTGGCCTGATGCCAAAAAGCAAAACAGCGCTGTCAGAAATTTTGAATCAGATAATATAGAGATAAATTGCTTGTTAGCAGTGAAGACTGGAGCTGCAGAGTTAAGGGAGAGGCTAGTGAGGCCAACACCGACCATGTGCATATGTCACGTCTGGGAAAGCAAAGCAGAAGGAGGCAGCTTTCTACAGAAAAAATTCTTCCTGGAGTCCATGAGCACTTTCTAATACAACTCCCCAATGTCTTCTTAAGGTACCTCGAGTGTTTGTTTGGCTTTTTTGTAATGGTTGAAATGAGCATAATTAAAACCTGAATTTTTAAAATTCCAGTCTTGCTTAGGATTTCACATAGTACCTAAAGAGTGTTTAAACTCACTTTAATAAATGTTGTTGAATACCTGCTGCCTACTCTAAGGTAGGCACATGGTGCTAGGATGGACACAGAGGATGTAGAGGTGGATAATCTAAGGCTCTGCCTTCAAGGGATTGAGAAACTTCTAGGAGGAAACACATAGAAGAGTTAATAGAGGAAACTTCTAGGAGGAAACACATAGAAGAGTTAATAGAGGAAACACATAGAAGAGTTAATATGTGTAAGGTGCTATCGGGGAGGGGTTTGGGAAACCTTCCTAGAGGATGAAGTGTTTGAGGTTTTTAAAGGATAAATTGGTTTGCCTGGTTGATGAAGGTGTTGGGTGGGGGTCATTCCAGGCATTGCACAACTGCATAGTATGTTTGGGGAATTCAGATCAGTTTAGTTGTTAGTTCCATAGTCATTCCTTATTAGGAAATAATGTGTGAAGTGGGCACTGATAAGAAATGAGGCTAAGAAGAGGCACACAAGCACTACTCATGAAGATTCTCAAATATAATACTTTGGGCTTTGGACTTTTTTCATTGGTGAGGGTTTTAAGTAAGAGATTCATGCTTAGATTTTTATCTTAGAAGGATCACTCTTGGAACCAGTTTGGACGATGAATTAGCAGTGGATGAAGACTAATTTGGAGGCTTTGAAAGTAGTCCAGCTGAGAGATTCAGAGGAGGAGAAGTGGATATGGATTGAACAGTGATTTTAGGGGATAGAATCAATATGAACTACAGATTGATTGCCTGTCAGGAAAAGAGGGAGTTTGACAACAATAGGTTTCTTATTTGAGAGAGACTAGGGAGTAAAAGAGCAAAAGATTAGTGAGAAGAGGTAGTAATTCACTGCGTGGAACAAGTAACCAAATTTTGAGTTCATCGTGCTTTGCGGGCTTCCAGGTAGAAAGGCCCAGAATTAACTGACTGAACAATCATTTTTTTGTGTGCCTGCTGTATGTTCCAAACCCAGTACCTGGCAGCTAACCTTTGTAAGAATGTGGCTGACAAAGATGATAGAAACAAAAATGCCACTAGTTACCAAATGCAGATGACAAAGGAAGGCACTAAACTAAAATTTGAAAATACAGATATACCTCAAGTGGAAAGTTCCCTTTGTAGCCTCTCACCCCCATTTCCTAATGGTAGCCATTGTAAATAGTTTGGGATATTCCACATTATATTAATATGTCTATAAATACAGATATTGTATATATATATGTACTGTTTTTCAAGTAAACAGATTCGTATTTCTACACGTTTCTGCAACTTGGTTTGTTTTCATTCATGATCATCTTTCCATGTTAAGGTAGACAGGGCTAAGTAGATAACATACATATAGAGAGAGCAATCTGCTTGCTTTATAACAGATATATAGTGTTCTATAGTATTGTTATACCATGATTTAATCATTTTCCGGATTGATGAGCATAAAAAATTACCTTTATTAAATCACTCTTTCAAATAATGCTGAAGGAACATCCTTTTTATTTAATATATATTCTTGCAAATGTGGTCCAAAATTTGCCTGTTTTAAAACTTGATATTGTCTTCTAAACATTTCTAGTTTATGTTCCAAACAACAGTGTACAAATGAAGTGTTTTTCTTGTGTTCCCATTGCACATTATTGGTCTTTAAAACTTTTCCCAATAGGGAACCTGGATAATCTAAGGCTCAGTCATTAAGCATCTGCCTTTGACTCAGGTCCTGAGCCCAGGGTTCTGGGATTGAGGCCCCCATTGGACTCCCTGCTTCTCCTTCTCCCTCTGCTCCTCACCGATTTGTACTCTCTCTCTCAAATAAATAAAATCTTTTTTTTTAAAGATTTTATTTATTTATTTGAGAGAGAGTGAGTGAGAGAGAGCATGAGAGGGGAAAAGGTCAGAAGTAGAAGCAGACTCCCCGCGGACCTGGGAGCCCCATGTGGGACTCTATCCCGGGACTCTAGGATCATGATGGGAGCCAAAGGCAGTGGCTTAACCAACTGAGCCACCCAGGCACCCAATAAAGAAAATCTTTAAAAAAAAAATAAAATTTTCCCAAAGGCAATAAATACTAACCTTTTTTTTTGTAGCTATCTTTTTATACATTATTGTATACATTATACAAAATTATTGAACATTTGTAATTCTTCTGTAGCTTGTTAATTCTTGTCTTTTGCCCAGTTTTTCTCCTGGATTCTGTCTCTTTTTATTAATTTATTTGAAGGGACATTGACATTTTGTCTGTTACAAAAGTTGCTAGCATTTCTTTAACCTGTTGTTTGTCTTGGAGTTTTTCACTTTCATTTAATCAAATCCATCCTTTTTTTTTCCCCCCTTTATGGCTTCTGGGTTCTCTTAGGTATGTGTATTTCTCATCTAAAAATATTTTATTTTTTGTCTGTTAATTATGCAGCTTTTCAAGTGATTATCTTTTCAATTAATCTGATATTTGGGGTTTCGTTTTTTGTGGTGTACTGATACAACTTAATTGTTGAAAAATGTATTCTAATACTATCACTGAATAGGTTCTTTGATGACTGAGTTGAAGTACAACTTTGTTCTATACTAAATTTCTCAGATGAACATAAGTACTTTTCTATTCTTTTCATTGATTTTTTAAAATATTTTATTTATGGGTGCCTAGGTGGCTCAGTGGGTTAAAGCCTCTGCCTTCAGCTCAGGTCATGATCTCGGGGTCCTGGGATGGAGGCCCGAATGAGGCTCTCTGCCCAGCAGGAAGCCTGCTTCCTCCTCTCTCTGCCTGCCTTTCTGCCTACTTGTGATCTCTCTCTCTCTATCAAATAAATAAATAAAATCTTAAAAAACAAACAAAATAAATAAAATATTTTATTTATTTATTTGAGAGAGCAAGCATGAGCAGAGGGAGAGGCAAAGGGAGAGAGAAAGGGAGAAGCAGACTCTCCGCTGAGTTGGGAGCAAATGAGGGACTCTATCCCAGGCCCATCTGATCATGACCTCAGCTGAAGGCCTACACTTAAACCAGTTTGAGCCACTCAGGGGCCCCTGTTTCATTGATTTTTGGGAGAAATTTTTTTTGTACATACCACTGTTGGTTTAATTATTGTAGTTAGTTTTGATATATGCTATGGAAAAGCCATTTCATTAATTTTATATTTCCAAATTTTCTTGGCTATTCTTGTACATTTATTTTCTCTTTCAGATCAGTTTTTGAAGGTTTTTCTAGGTTTCAGAAAAAAAATCTTTTATTTTTTTATTTTACTTTATTTATTTAAAAAAGATTTTATTTATTTCAGAGATAGAGCGAGTGAGCGAGCAGGGGGAGGGGCAAAGAGGGAGGGACAAGACTCCCATTTGTGCGTGGGGCCTGACACAGGTCTTGATTGCAGGACCCTGACATCATGACCTAAGCTAAAAGCAAGACTTAGACGTTTAATTGACTGAGCCACCCAGGTGCCCCTAGGGGAAAAAAAAATCTTACTGGTGTTTTGATTTGGAATTGCTTTGAATTTATAGGTTAATGTGAGAACTGATAGTTTATAATATTGAGCTTTGCCTTTTAAGTATGAGGTATAATAAGTTTTAAGTATGAGGTATAACCTATTTATTTATTTATTTTGCTAAGGTTTCTGTCACTTAGATCTTATATATTTCCTGTTAAATTTATTCTTTTTTTTAAAAAAAAATTTATTTATTTATTTTTTTAAGATTTTATTTGTTTGACAGAGAGAAACATAGCTAGAGAGGGAACACAAGCAGGGGGAGTGAGAGAGGGAGAAGCAGGCTTCTTGCTGAGCAGGGAGCCGGATATGGGCTCGATCCCGGGTCTCCGGGATCATGACCTGAGACAAAAGCAGTCGCTTAACCAACTGAGCCACCCAAGCACCCCAAATTTATTCTTTAATGTTTTATAATTTTGTTCTTTTTGTGGATGGGATCTTTTGTTTTCATAGGCTTATTATATACCATCTGTTTTTGAATATTTAAGTTTAACTGGTCACTTTATTCTAATAATTTCTTAATTAACTACCTTAGAATTTATAGCTAGATAATGTCATCTGTAAATAACAATTTTGCCTCTTCTTTACTATAATCTCACTTATTTTTCTTTACTATATATCTCACTTATTTTTCTTATCTTAACTATTTGGCTAAGTTTTCTAGACAGTGCTGATTTTTAGCAGGATCTTTTATCCTTTTTTTAATTTTTTTTTTTGTTGTTGTTGTTGTTGTTTTGTTTTAGAGAGGAAAAGGGGAGCAGGTAGGGGCAGAGGGAGAGAGAAGGAGAGAAAATCTCAAGCAGGATCCATGGCCAGTATGGAGTCCAATGCAGGACTCCATCTCACCACTGTGAGATGATGATCTGAGCCAAAATCAACAATTGGACGCTTGACTGACTGAGCCATCTGGGCTCCCCAGCAGTGATCTTTTATTTTAGTGAAGTATTATCAATAGTTGGAAAAATTTCACAAATTATCTCCAAAGATACCCAGTCTCCTTTCCCCACTTTGAGGAATGCTAAAGAGCAGGGAAACTAATCTTTATAATGTACCCAGTTGTTCAAAGAACTATTATGTGTTTTGCCCTATTTTTATTTAATCTTCATGACGATATGCAGAGGCAGATATCATTATCTGCATTGTATGGATGGTAACGTTGAAGGCTTAGGAAGCCACAGCACAAGGCTGAATCTTAACCCTTCAGAGAAATTTCTTTTTCTCCTTTTGCTATATTGACGGGCTTTTTAAATTCACTTTTTTGCTTTATTGTCAAACTCATATTTCACAGTTCTTTTTGAGCCAGTTTTCTCTTTTTCTTTTTTTAAGATTTTTAATTTACTTGAGAGAGAGAGTGAGCGAGCAGAGGGAGCAACAAGCACAGGGAAGGGCAGAGGGAGAGGGAAAGAGAAATTCCAGCAGACTCCTCCCTGAGCTGAGAGCCCAAGGTGGGTGTGGGTAATGCCCACTTCAGTCTCACCACTCTGAGATCGTGACCTGAGCTGAAAGCAAGAGTTGGACCCTAAACCAACTGCGCTACTCAGGGGCCCCATCATCCTGATCATTAAAAAATGGAAGTTGCTTTATGACTTTTTTTTTTAAAGATTTTATTTATTTAAAAAAAAAAGATTTTATTTATTTATTTTACAGAGAGAAACACAGCGAGAGAGGGAACATAAGCAGGGGGAGTGAGAGAGGGAGAAGCAGGCTTCCCGCTGAGCGGGGAGCCCAATGTGGGGCTTGATCCTGGGTCTCCGGGATCATGACCTGAGCCGAAGGCAGTCGCCCAACCAACTGAGCCACCCTGGCGCCCCAGCTTTATGACTTTTTTATGAATAACAGTTAATTTGAGGAGTGGTACTATGAAATTGTATGAATATTCTCTTTACTCAGAACCTTTAACCCAGTGATTTTACCAACATGGATAATTCTGCCTAAATCTATTATATCAATGATTACAAATAAGGCTTTTTTCTCTTTCTACTACATTTAATTTTGGAGAAAAGCTTATTTTGAAATAGCAGAAGGACTGAACTGGTGGTTCTTTTTTCAGGTTTATTTTTAAAAGCAGTTAGTCCTACGGAAAAACTTTAGATTCTGTATTTTAGAACATAGGAACATAATGAATGCTTAAAGCAGTTTGTCTTCCGTAGCCCAGCAGCAAAATTAAAACTGCCTTTTTTTTTCTTTTCTTTTCTTTTTTTTTTTAAATTCAGTTAAAACTGTATCTAAATTTGCCATTTTGGGAATCTTTGTGGTGAAGCAGACTATATTCTGTCGAAGCCCAGCGGTAAGATAATTTATGCTAACACTGAAGTTAAAACCAGAAAAAAAAATCTTTCATGCATAATTTGTTCTATACCTTTAGAAAGTAATATCTTTATTTTGTGGCTCATTTTTAGCTTTAGTGCTATAATAAGGATTTAGTGTTTGTAGAGGGTTTGAACGTGGTGCTTTCTCAATTACTTAGAGAAGTGTTTATATAAAACTCCCTTAAATGTTTTAGTTCCTGGAACTTAAGGAGTGGCAGTTGATAAAGCCTGACTCCTTCACTGAGTCTCTTTAGGATGTTGGTACTCACATTTTTTAAGGGTTATTTTAAAATATTTGTTCTAATAAATATTTTTTAACTCCTGAAAATAAGATTTCTTAAAAATCCCTTAGTTTACAGACATGTTTATGTATGTGTTAATTTTAAGTTTGTGTGGCCCTTAATAAGGAAGTCATGTTTTGATATCTGATATAAAGTTTTTTTCCCTTGCATTTAAAAATTTATGTTTCAAAAAAAACATAATACTGTACTTCTTCTTTGCTAGAGAAGGCCTATGGGAGCCTTTACTTCTCTTATTGAATTCTAAAATACATTCTTTCAACTTTTATTCCCTCATACCTTGAGGGTATTTTGAAAGAAAAATTGCTGGGGAGGTGGGTGGGGGGACGGGCTAAGTGGGTGATGGGTATTAAGAAAGGCGCTTGTGATGAACACTAGGCGTTATATGTAAGTGATAAATCACTAAATTCTTCTGAAACCAATAACACTATGTTAACTAACTTGAATTTGAATAAAAACTTGGAAGAAAAAAATAATATAAAAAAATTGAATTTAAAAGAAAAAACCCAAAGTTGCTTTAAGGTAAGCATATTCTCTTATAATGTTGCTAGAAGCAGGAACTATTTCTATTTTTGTTTTTTTTTTTTAAATAAAATTTTAGGGGCGCCTGGGTGGCTCAGTTAGTTGGGCAACTTCGGCTCAGGTCATGACCCCAGAGCCCTGGGATCGAGCCCCGCATCAGGCCCACTGCTCGGCGGGAAGCCTGCTTCTCCCTCTCTCACTCCCCCTGCTTGTGTTCCCTCTCTAGCTGTGTTTCTGTCAAATAAATAAATAAAATCTTTAAAAAAAATAAATAAAATTTTAAAATATTTAAAACAATTTTATTAATAAAAGTCATTTAAAATTTTTTAAATATCTTATTTATATTTTTTACTAGAAAGTAAATTTCATAATAAAATCATACCTTTATGTGGTAGAGAAATTAATGATAATCTATACCGTTCAGAAGAATCAAAGTACAAAGTACATCTTTCCATCTCTAATCTCTCCCCAAGCCCCAGTTCCACCACACAGAGTTAACTACTTTTTACAATTTTGTCTTGTTTTGAGGTGCCTGGGTGAATCAGCCAGTTAGGCATCCGACTCTTGATTTCAGCTCAGGTCAATTTCAGGGTCCTGAGTTTGAGCCAACGCCTCCATGCTGAGTATGGAACCTGCTTAAGATTCTTTCCCTCTCCTATCCCTCCCTACAACACGTGCTCGCTCTCCAAAAATAAATAAATAAATAAATAAATAAACAAATAAACAAATAAATAAATAAATAAAAATCTTTTAACTTTTGTTTCATTTTATTATATCCATTGCTCAATATGAAAGATGAGGAATTGGGCACCTGCGTGGCTCAGTGGGTTAAAGCCTCTGTCTTCAGCTCAGATCATGATCTCAGGGTCCTGGGATCAAGGCTCTCTGCTCAGCGGGGAGCCTGCTTCCTCCTCTCTCTCTGCCTGCCTCTCTGCCTACTTGTGATCTCTCTCTCTGTCCAATAAGTAAATAAAATATTAAAAAAAAAAGATGAGGGATTTAGTACCTCTTCATCACTGTGTTCTTATTTTTAGTTCTTCTAATCATTATGTTTGTAACTTAATGTACCTTCTGCTTTTCTTTTTAATTGTGGTAAAAACCCACTTAATTTACATCTTAGTCATTTTTAAGTGTACAATTCAGTAGTGTTAACTATATTCACATTGTTGTGCAACCCATCTCTAGAACTTTTTCATTTTGTAAGACTGAAACCATACCTGTTAAACAATTCCCCATTTTCTTCCCCCCAACCCCAACCCCTGGGAACCACTGTTCCAATTAAGTGAGTCATAGAGTGTTTGTCTTTTATGATTGGCCCATTTCGCTTATCATAGTATCTTCAAGGTTCATCCTTGTGTCAGAATGTCCTAACATGTATGTATGTATGTATGTATGTATGTATGTATTTAATTAATCTCTGCACCCAGTGTGGGGCTGTAACTCAGGACCCTGAGATCAAGAGTCCCATGTTCCTCTGACTGCTCCCGCCACGTGCCCCATAACTTCATTAAAGGCTGAATAATATTCCTTTGTGTTTCTAGATCACATTTTGTTTATCCGTTCCTCTGTTAATGGACAGTTGGGTTGCTTCCATCTTTTGGCTGTTGTGAGTAATGCTGCTATGAACATGGATGTACAGATATCTGTTGGAGTCCTTATGTCCAGTTCTTTTGACCTGTACCTAGAAGTGGGATTACAGGATCAAATGGAAATTCTGTTTTTAGTTTTTTTGAGACCTCCATACTGTTTTCTACAGCTGCTGCACTGTTTTACATTCCCACCAACAGTGCACAAGGCATCTGTTTCTCCACATCCTTGTCAACAGTTGTTATTCTGTTTTATTTTATTTTTTTGATGGTAGTTATCCTAATGAGTGTGAGATGATATTTCATTATGGTTCTGATATGTTTCTCCCTAATGATTAGCTATACTGCCCATCTTTTTGTAAGCTTGTTGACTATTTGTATATTATTTTGGAGAAATGTTGGTTCAAGTCCTTTGCCCATCTTTTATTTGGGTTATTTGATTTTTTCTTTTTTTTTAAAGATATTATTTATTTATTAGAGAGAACAAATAGGGGGATGGGCAGAGGGAGAGGGAGAAGCAAAAGAAGCAAACCTCCCTGCTGAGCCAGGAGCACACTGTGGGACTCAATCCTAGGACCCTAGGATCATAGCCTGAGCCAGAGGTAGACACTTAACTTAGGAGTCACCCCGGTGCCCCCATTTGGTTTTTTCCTGTTCCCTGTTTTACATTATTAGTTTTAGATAGAGTATTGACTCTACCAAGAAAGAAATATTTTGAATTTATACTTCCTCTTATTTTTCCACATCTTGATTTTTGTAGTAATTTTTGCATTCTAAAGGTTTGTAACATTGTTCTGTTTTTTAAACTTATAAATTTTTGTTTAAAGCAATTTTCTTTTTTTTTTTTTTTTAAAGATTTTATTTATTTGACAGAGAGAAACACAGCCAGAGAGGGAACACAAGCAGGGGGAGTGAGAGAAGGAGAAGCAGGCTTCCCGCCGAGCAGGGAGCCTGATGTGGGACTCGATCCCGGGTCTCCAGGATCATGACCTGAGCCGAAGGCAAGTCGCTCAACCAACTGAGTCACCCAGGCGCCCCTAAAGCAATTTTCAAAAGCATTTATGGGGCACCTGACTGGCTCAGTTGGTGGAGCATGCGACTCTTGATCTTGGGGTTGTGAGTTCAAGCCCCATGTTGGGTGTAGAGACTACTTAAAAATAAAATCTGGGGCACTTGGGTACCTCAGTTGGTTAAGCATCAAGCCCTGCACTGGACTCTGTGCTCAGCAGGGAGTGTGCTTGTACCTCTCCCTCTGTTTACCTCCACCCTCCACTGGTGCTCTCTCTCACTCTCTTTCAAATAAATAAATAAATAAAATCTTTTAAAAACATAAAATATGGGGCACCTGAGTGGCTCACAGGATTAAAGCCTCTGCCTTTGGCTCAGGTCATGATCTCAGGGTCCTGGTATTGAGTCCCACATCTGGCTGTCTGCTCAGCGGGGAGCCTGCTTCCTCCTCTCTCTCTCTGCCTGCCTCTCTGCCTACTTGTGATCTCTCTTTCTCTCTGTCAATTTAATAAATAAAATCTTTAAAAAAAAAAAAAGAGTCTTAAAAGTAATCCTGTGTAAAGAAAGCTTTTCTCTTCTAAAGGTTCCACTTAACTTTGTTGTTTGGGGCTGGTATGTTTTCTTTTTTTTTTTAGATTTTATTTATTTGACAGAGAGAAACACAGCCAGAGAGGGAACACAAGCAGGGGGAGTGAAAGAGGGAGAAGCAGGCTTCCTGCTGAGCAGGGAGCCAGATGCGGGGCTCGATCCTGGGTCTCCGGGATCATGACCTGAGCCAAAGGCAGTCGCTTAACCAACTGAGCCACCCAGGCACCCCTGGTATGTTTTCTTCATCACTTTTATCCCATCTGTTTTCAGTTATCTGGAATTTTTACTCTCTGGTCTGCTGCTGGTGCCATTTCTGATTTTTTTTTTTTTTAAATAAAGATTTTATTTATTTGACAGAGAGAGAGATCACAAGTAGGCAGAGAGGCAGGCAGAGAGAGAGGAGGAAGCAGGCTCCCCATTGAGCAGAGAGCCCAATGTGGGCTTCGATCCCAGAGCCCTGAGATCATGACCTGAGTCGAAGGCAGAGGCTTTAACCCACTGAGCCACCCACACGCCCACCTTTTCTGATTTCTAAGGCTTACTTGCCATTTCAGGTTTCTGTTGTTTCCATGGGCCCTTTGAATGAAGGAATATAGATATGTGTTTCTTCCGGCATATTAAACCAGAGGCATCTGTTGCTTTTGTGTGTTGCTTTTAGGTTAGTTGTGGAGGAGAAGGGTCAGATCACAGTGTCCACCACAGGTGTCATTAGATTTGGATTTGAATTCATATTCTATTTTTTAATTGGGAGAGATGCAAAGATGTTCCTTTGTACGTTGCTTTTTAAGTCTGTTAAATAGGTTAGTATGTCTAGTTTGACATTATTGTGAAGCTTATGTAAGATAAAGTTTGTTTAAACACCCAGAGCATACTCAGTATTCTGTAAATGCTTATAGACAAAGGAAACATAAACCGTGATAATTCCATGTCAAAAGTGTGTTTTCTGGAAGTATTTCTTCTACATTCATTTGAGAAATGTTTGAGTCTTCATTTCACTAATAGTTATGTGAATCTATGAAAAAGTCTGAGAATTTTTGTCTTCCAGTTGTGTTCAATTTAGTTGAGGATGTGTTATCAGTGTGTGAGTTAAATAGCGAGATGGAACATAAGATACAGTTGGACAGGTTTAGAAGTCTATCACATTGGGCTTGTGTGGTTGAAGAAGGCTTACTAGAAGTTCATGTTAAAACCTGTTAAAGAATTGATCTCCACCTCCCTATATAAACTGGGCCTTGAACTGTGGAAAGGTCAGAATTAAAACTTGCATCCTCAAGGTCTTATGTGTGCAGTTATGAGTAAACCAGATGTTGTCGTAAAGCATTTGTGTTGGGAATTGTGGGTTCAAGTTGAGAATAGAACCAGATTATCAAAAGACTTAAATACCACACAGAGAGCTGAAATTACAGATTTTGAGACCCCTACATAGAGATAGTAGTTAAAACATTGAATGTGAATTTGGTTTAGAGAGAAAGAAAGAGTGACAGAGAATGAAAGTGAGAGAGAGTAAGAGTATCTTGTGGTTGAAGACCGAAGGAGACTTCAGAGTTCAGAAAAGCAGACAGGACAGAGAGCCAGGGTGGCATACTATTAAGGAAGCCAAGACAAGAGGGTTCTCAGAGGGCGGGGCAGAAAGCTATGAGATGCTTGGAATGATGATCAAGAAAAGGCCAGTTCCATGCTCTCTGCTCTCTGCTTACTTTTGACAGCCCCTAGACTATAGTTTGTTTTTTTGTTTTGTTTTTTGTTTTTGGACAGAGAGAAACACAGCTAGAGAGGGAACACAAGCAGAGGGAGTGAGAGAGGGAGAAGCAGGCTTCCCGCCGAGCAGGGAGCCCGATTCGAGGGCCAGATCCTGGGAGTCAGGGATCATGAACTGAGCCGAAGGTAGATGCTTAATGACTGAGTCACACACGTGCCCCAAGACTATAGTTTTTTAACTTTTTTTTACAGATGACTTAAAATTCTCAATTCCTTATTTCCTGCCCTGTGCTTTGTGTTCCAGCTGCTAATGTCTATTCACAGTTACTTCCTTTCTTCAGTGAATATTTCTAAAGAAGCCATTCTGTGCTAGGCACTGTGTCTGCCACTAGGAATATAATGAACGAAATAAAATCCCTACTTTCACCAAACGTACATTCTAGCTGGGGTAGATGGTAGACTATAAATATTGGTTTACCCTTTGAAGTAGTAGAAGAGGTTGGTTGGAGCGGTAGCCAGGGCCTGGTAGATCCTGCTAGGGACTTTGGATTTTACCCTGCATGAGAGAGAAGGCATTTGAAGAGTTTTAAATGGGAAGGACATGAACTACATTAACTTTGTAAAACCGTTAGAACAGTCTGACACCTAGAGATCCTGTAAATGTTTGTTAAATTAGAGTCATTCACCCTATCTGACTTAATGATTGAAAGGATACTATGGGGGCACCTGGGTGGCTCAGTTGGTTGGCGACTGCCTTCGGCTTAGGTCATGATCCCGGAGACCCGGGTTTGAGTCCTACATCAGACTCCTGCTTGGCGGGAAGCCTGCTTCTCCCTCTCTCACTCCCCCTGCTTGTGCTCCCTCTCTAGCTGTTTTTCTCTGTGAAATAAGTAATAAAATCTTAAAAAAAAAAAAAAAAAAAAAAAGAAAGGATACTGTGGCTGGCTAATGGGCTGAGACTAGATCATAGGGAGCCTTCTCGTTGCTCCTTGGAGGAAACTCCAGACCTCTTGTTGCAATTTCAAGCTTTATAGTGAGTAGCTGCTAGGTAGATTTATTTGCTTACTGTTGCTTATCTAACACCAAAACAAACATAAATACACATTTATGTCCATTCCTATGTTTTCTGGGTATCTACCTTAAAATATTAGTCATATTATAAAGCTAATTGTGGCAAATGAGAGTTCTTTGGAAAAAGGTGAAAATGAAGGTGTGCAGTCTAAAAATCATGCCATACAAAGAATGGATGACAGTCTCATGGGTGGCTAATCTGTGGAAGTGAGGGCTAAGGTAGAGGACATGACAGATCTTTGTCCAGTTATTAAAGTCATCTCTTAGAGACGAAGGGTAGACTTCTTATGGAAGGGAGATCTGGGACCTGTGATTAGAACAGATTTCAGTTAAATATAAGACAGAAACTAATCAATAACTAAGCTATTCACATGTGGAGTGCAGTGCCTCATAAGAGTGTGCTCCTGAAAACTAATACTAAAGCAAAGTGGGATAATCATTAGAGCAGTTAGAGTGGGCTTCCTGAAGGAGGAGGGATATTGTATTAAAGTTTCTCACAAATCCACTATTTTTATTTTTTTATTTTTAAATTTTTTATTTAAATTCAATTAAGTCAACATTCCACTCTTTTTATTTTTAAATACAGATTTTTTTTTTTTTTTCACTTTACAGGGATCATCTAGTGGAAGCAATGTAGTGATGCACTCACAAAATATCTGATGCCCTTCGGATTGTCAGGCATTCAGTAGTATGTAGAGCATCATTAGTTTCAGTCATCTTCAAACTTAAAACTCTTTTTATTTTTCAGGGATATCATGATAACACATTTTGAACCTTCGATCTCCTTTGAGGGCCTTTGCAGTGAGGTTCGAGATATGTGTTCCTTTGACAATGAACAGCTTTTCACCATGAAATGGATAGATGAGGAAGGTGAGTGATAAAGAGAGCTATGTGTGTAAGCACTTGATTTAAGATACTGTTTTGTCATTTATTTTTTAAAATACAATGAAGGTCCTTATTAATTAGGACTATTAGGTAAATTAGAAATTTGATGCCATTTTTATTTTGCTTCAGGTATTTTAAAGATACCACCAAAGGGTACAGTCTTTGTTTTGTCCTTTTTACCCCAAAATAGAGTGAAATTAATGTGTCTTCCACCATTAACGTAAACATCTCATCAAATAGTGTTATATTTTACTTTAATTTTGAATATGAATGTTGTTTTATACTTTAGAGATTGCCCTCAATAATTTGGCATTATTTTTTGCTGAATATTACTTCAAAGAAAATGTTACAGAACAAAAGTGATTGTGACACCATGATTTCAAAGATGGTGGCATTAATATACCTTAATGACTTGGACTGAGAAAACATTTATTGAATATCTGTGTACTGAAGATAGATTTTTTTTTGTCCTCAAACTCATTGTCTCTTAGGGAGATGGACATGTAAATAACAAATGTGGTAAGTTAAATGCATAGGGGTCTTGGAATGCAAAAGAAGTAGCATCTGCATGTGCCTGAAATATTTGTGACATTTGGACTAAAATAGTAACAAAGCACAGAAGGTTTTGGAGTGGAGGAGGTGAGAGGAAAACCATTTCTGGTAAAGAAAAAGACAGAAAAAGGACAGAGATATGAAGAATGTGGTGTGGAAGAGCAGTAATTCACTAAATATGAGTATGGGGAATGGTGTGATATTAGGACTGGATCCTTGCTCCTGAGTGTGGTCTGCAGAACTTACAGAAAAGACTCCATCACAGACTCCTGGTTCTGAACCTATATTTTAACAGGAACTACAGGTAAGTTGCATGAATATTAAACTTGGAGAACGTTCAGGTTGACTCAATCCTGGAAGGCTTTCCGAACCACATTAGACTTTATTTTATATGATAGAATGTCACTGAAGTATAGCTTAAAGATACCCTAAATATACTAGCTTTGTATTATGGCCCTCTATTAATTGTAATGTGAATGGAATTTCTTTTTAAGGAATGTCATTATAATACGTAGCTCAATATTTGGAGCTATTTATTTCTATGTTTCCTGATATGAAGAGCCCTGGAAATATACTATTCCAGATCCAAGTTGCATATAAACTCAAAACCCATTTTTACTTTCTAAACACAATTTTTAAAGTTTTATTGGGGCGCCTGGGTGGCTCAGTCGTTAAGTGTCTGCCTTCAGCTTAGGTCATTATCCCAGAGTCCCGGGATCGAACCCCACATTGGGCTCCCTGCTCGGCAGGAAGCCTGCTTCTCCCTCTTCCACTCCCCCTGCTTATATTCCCTCTCTTGCTGTCTCTGTCTGTCAAGTAAATAAATAAAATCTTCAAAAAAAATTAAAAAGTTTTATTTTTCTAATCTCTGTGCCCAACATGGGACTAGAACTCATGACCCCGAGATCAAGAGTCACATGCCCCTCCCAACTGAGCCAGCAAGGTGCCCCTTTAAAGACATTTTTAAAAGTTTCTCTAAAGTAACCCGTGTTTGCTATTTGGGAAAAAAAGTAGTTTTGAAATTTTGAAAGAAGTCTTCTGTTTTCCCTTTCTCTTCTTTACTTCCTCATCAATCCCAGACATAAGAGAGAAAAACCACTGGTAACAGCTTGGTATATATCCTTCAAGGTATTTTCTCTGTATATGCAAATATGTTCATTTCTGTACATCATTTGTAAGTGTACTTTTTTATACAAAAAGAATTAAATCCTATAAACCATTAAATGATATTTTCTTTTTACATTGTGAATTGGACATTTTTTTCATTTCACTGTGAATGAAATTACATCATTACCTTTTTTTTTTTAACAATTTTATTTTTTTAAAGTAGTCTCTGCATCCAAAGAGGGGCTTGAACTCACAACCCCAAAATCAAGAGTCACATGCTCCACTGTTTGAGACAGCCAGGTGCCCCTATACAGCATTACTTTTTTTTAAATGCTATATAATATACTGCATCATTGTAGGTGTTTCATGGTTTATTTAGTCCCTTACTGATGGATATTTGGACTACTTCCAGGGTTTTTTTTTTTTTTTTTTGCTGCTATAAGCAATACATAATATCTTTATATGAAATTTTATGCTCTCGTATGGGGACTTTGTGCAGCAAATATATAGAATATGCACGTTATAAATTTTGGTAGCTAGTGGCAATTTGCTATCAAAAAAAGTTTAAACCAATTTCCGGCACAATTACATTGAGTGAGAACAATGCTTTGCTCACTAACCTTAGATATTATGAGTCTTAACATTTTTTGAAGCCTAGTAAGGGAAACACTAGCTTGGTATTTAAATTCTGTATTATTTAAGTACAAGATTATCTCTATGTATTGATCCACTTTTGACCACAAGGTTAGTTTAAATATTGTTAATTCTAAATGGTGTGGCTATCTCACAGTATATCTTTAGCCTGAATGTGAGACTATAAAATTTAGCACAATATATACAATACAGTTAGCATTAATAAATTGATTCTTATCATGAACTAAGGTTATTCTCATTTTTTAAAAAAGATTTTATTTATTTATTTGACAGAGAGAAACACAGCAAGAAAGGGAACACAAGCAGAGGGAGTGAGAGAGGGAGAAGCAGGCTTCCCGCCTATCAGGGAGCCCAATGCGGGGCTCAACTCTGGGACTCAGGGATCATGACCTGAGCCGAAGGCAGTCACTTAACCAACTGAGCCACCCAGGCACCCCACTCTCTCTCTCTCTCTCTCTCTTTTTTTTTTTTTTTTTTTTTGCAGTAAACTCTATGTCTAATGTGGGATGTGGGGCTTGAGCTCACAACTCTGAGATCAAGAGTCTCATGCTCTACCAATTGAGCCAGCCAGGCCCCCAATGTTATTCTCATTTTAATCCTGTCCTGATCATTTCATGCCATTTATTTGCCATTTAGAATTTTTTCAGTTGGTGATTTTCAAGCTAGTGCACAGAGGAATCATAGATAATGCATTTTATAAATTGATTTAGAGATAATCCATTAAATTTATTATAGTATTCGGGGTGCATGGGTAACTCAATTAAGCATCTGACTCCTGATTTTGGCTTGGGTCATGATCTCACGGTTGTGAGCTCAAACCCCAGGTCGTGCATGGAGCCTGCTTAAGATTCTCTCTCCCTCTGTCCTTCCCTCTATCTCTCTCTCTCCCCATCTCTGAAGTAAAATAAAATATAATAAATTTTATAGTACTCTTATACTGTGTATTGTCTTTACCTATGGAGCTCTGTTCCCAGATTGTTATATGGCTCTTTCCTGTCATTCAGGTTACTCAAATGTCCTGTCCTCCAAGAAGCCTTTCACTCCTATTCACTTTGTATCTTATTTTATTGGAGAATGTAAGCTCCATGAGAACAGAGATCTTGTCTTTGCCATGGAGCTCAGTGCCTAAAGCAATACCCAATAATATATGCTCAAAAATATTTATGAATTGTATGGGGCGCCTGGGTGGCTCAGTTGGTTAAGCGACTGCCTTCGGCTCAGGTCATGATCCCGGAGACCCGGGATCGAGTCCCACATCGGGCTTCCTGCTCGCCGGGAAGCCTGCTTCTCTCTCTCTCACTCCCCTTGCTTGTGTTCCCCCTCTCGCTGTGTTTCTCTCTGTCAAAATAAAAAATAAAATCTTAAAAAAAAAATATTTATGAATTGTAGAAAAGGCTAATAGCAAGCCTTTCCTGTAGTTTCATGTTCATTATTGAAGATCTAAGTGTTGGGAGTTGTGGTTTATTGTATTTTTTCTTAACATTATAGCATATTTTAATTAACAGATTCACATAGTAAATTAAATTAATTCTCTGGTGAAACAGTCTTATCCTTTTATAATGCAGTTCAAAGTTCTTTGTCTCTAAATAGCTATTAAGTGTCCTAATTTTCTGGGGAAAACTATAAAACTATAGCCTCATTCAAGTAAAAGGTTAAACTTTCTATTAAAGTCTGCTGATTCCCATGTGATCCTTCTTACCCTTCTTACCTTAATTTTGATACCAGTCTCTTCTTAATTTTAGGCATATAGAGCCAGTAGTAATTATTTTTAAGTTCCTTGCAGTTATTTTTCAGTTGTAATTTTATTACCTTTATTTTTAGCCAGGGAGACATTGGGGCATGCTTATCTAGAGAAAATATTCTCTTTAGAATCAGTGGAAATACAGAACTATGATTTCTCTGGTTGATGAGCCACACTGTCTAGAAGCTAAACTTTTTTTTTTTTTTTAAGATTTTATTTATTTATTTATTTGAAAGAGAGAAACACAGCTAGAGAAGGAACACAAGCAGGGGGAGTGAGAGCGGGAGAAGCAGACTTCACGCTGAGCAGGGAGCCTGATGCAGGGCTCAGATCCTAGGACTCTGGGATCATGACCTAAGCCGAAGGCAGATGCTAACAGCAGAGCCACTCAGGCGTCCCTACAAGCTAAAATTTTAACTCTGCGATTTTATTTTTTATATTAGAGCAAATAATGATCATAAGCTTACTTCATTTCTTTAAGTAGATCTATAACAGCCATTCTTTTTCCTTGTGTAAAACCAGTTTTACTGATTTTTACTTCTTTTTTACTGTTTTACTTTTTTTACCAGTTTTACTTTTTTGTCCTTGTGTAAAACCAGTTTTACTGATTTGTTTTGATGTGCCTATGGAAAAACTGGTCTGCTTAATGTAAGTAAACATTTTAGAATGAATAATAATTTTGTAACAATTATACCTCCCTTCTCGTGAGGAGAGAGTATGGAACAGAGATTGATAAATGACTTTACTTCATTTTATTTTAATTGTGACTATTTTTTCATGAGAATATGCTTTTTTATATTCACAATCTAATATTAAGTATTTTCTAAATTTCTCATTCCATCAATTTCTAATTTATTTAAAGTCTGATTACCAGGTTTATATTTAACTGCTTCTATTCTGTCACTTCTCTTTTATTAGAAACTAGCTTTTTTTTATTTTATTTTTTTTTAAGATTTTTTAAAATTTATTTGACAGAGAGAAACACAGCAAGAGAGGGAACACAAGCACGGGGAGTGAGAGAAGGAGAAGCAGGCCTCCTGCCGAGCAGGGAGCCCGATGTGGGACTTGATCCTGGGTCTTCGGGATCATGACCTCAGCCGAAGGCAGTCGCTTAACCAACTGAGCCACCCAGGCACCCCTAGCTTTTATTTATTTATTTGACAGAGGAAGAGATCACAAGTAGGAAGAGAGGGAGGAGGAAGCAGGCTCCCTGCTGAGCAGAGAGCCGGACAAGGGCCTGGATCCCAGGACTCTGAGATCATGACCCGAGCGGAAGGCAGAGGCTTTAACCCACTGAGCCACCCTGGTGCCCTCATTTTGGATAGTTGTTTTTTGGTTTTTTTGTATTTTTTAAGATTTTATTTATTTGACAGAGAGAAACACAGCCAGAGAGTGAACACAAGCAGGGGAGTGAGAGAGGGAGAAGCAGGCCTCCTGCTGAGCAGGGAGCCCGATGTGGGACTCAGATCCCACGTCTCCAGGATCATGACCTGAGCTGAAGGCAGTCGCTCAACCAACTGAGCCACCCAGGCACCCCTATTTTGGATAGTTTTATTGCTGTTTAAGTTCACCAGTCTTTTCTTCTGCCATTAATCCTATCTAGTATAGTTCAGTTTGGGCATTTTAAAGTGTCTTTACTTGACATGCCCAATACCTACAGCTTCTTAAGTATATTGGGTATAGGGCTCCTGGGTGGCTCAGTTGGTTAAGCGACTGCCTTCGGCTCAGGTCATGATCCCAGAGACCCGGGATCGAGTCCCACATCAGGCTCCCTGCTCGGCGGGAAGCCTCCTTCTCCCTCTCTCACTCCCCCTGCTTGTGTTCCCTCTCTGCCTGTGTTTCTCTCTGTCAAATAAATAAAATCTTTAAAAAAAAAAGTATATTGGGTATAATTATAATAAATTTTAATATCCATTCCTACAAATTTTTTCATCTTTCAGAGTCCGTTTCAATTGATTGATGTTTCTCCTGTTATGGGTCATATTTTCCTGCTTCTTCATACACCTGGGTATATTTTATTGGATCCTGGACATTGTGATGGTGTTATTGGGTGTTGGATATATTTGTATTTTAATGAATATTTCTGAGTTTTCTTTAGGAATGCATTTAAGTTACTAGGAAACAGTTGATCCTTTGTTACTTATTTCCAGTCTCTTGAATCATTTTTTTTTTTTCATGTGTTTTTTGTAGTTTTTTTGTGTTCTAGGTGGAGGGTTAAATTCAGTTCCTATTACCTCATCATCTCCAGAAGTGAAAGTTGAGGATGGCAGCTTGATAGGATTGCATATGCTTCTGTAACCAATGGTTTCTACCTCCTAGTAAAGGAAGTGAGGAGCCAGAAGTCCACTACTATTGTGATTGGGCCTAATATTGAAAGGATGGCCACTTAAACACTGTAGCATCCTTGGAACATTTTTGCAAATCTGTATTTTAAGCAATGCAACCCTTCAGAGTGGGGAGTACAGGAACTTTCACAAGTGGTATGTAATGTTCTGAACCGAGTTTTCAGAGGTGGGATGGCCGTAGGAAGGTTTGGTGGGAAGAGGGTGAGTTTGTAAATGTGTGGCCGATTCAGACATCCGGGAGAGGAGTGTGGTGATACCATCTCAGGCAAATGTTAAAGGTTGCCAACTTTGGTTTTATGCTGTGTTGATTCTTTTAAGTGTGAGGCACTGAATTGAGCCATATGCTGAAATACCTAATATAACTAGTGTCATATATGTGTTTTAAGTTCCACATCTTGTCAGGTTATCTCATAAATAACCGAATCTTGCATATTTATCAAACACCTGAGGTCGAGTGCCCTAATTTGTTTCTTTCTTTTTAGAGGTGAAAGAAAATCTAGATGCATTGAGAAAAAGACTTGATCTGCTGGTTATAATACACAGATTTTATTACCTTGAAATTCATTGACCTGAGCAGATCTCACTCTGGCTGTATGCCTGTTGCAGGACGTGAATTTGGACTTTAGTATTAGAGTGGGCTTTGAGAAATAGCTTTTCTTCCTATCTTTGTTTCATGATGATTCTTCGTGGAATGTTTCATTTCTGAGTTATGTGTCCTGCTTTATCAGGCATTAAACAGTTGATCCAAAAAGGTCATACTTGAACCACAGATAAAAACAAAATAGAGGGCACCTGGCTGGCTCAAAGGGTTAAGCCTCTGCCTTCAGCTCGGGTCGTGATCTCAGGGTCCTGGGATCAAGTCCCACATCGGGCTCTCTGCTCAACAGGGAGCCTGCTTCCCTCTCTTTCTCTGCCTGCCTCTCTGCCTATTTGTGATCTCTCTGTCTGTCAAATAAATAAATAAATAAAATCTTTAAAAAGAAAAAAACCAACAAAAAAAAACCAACATAGATTTGAGTATACATAGTGTCAGTAATTAACTCCTGTTCTTACAGTTACTTGTGATTATTCAAAAGTATCAGTCTCTAGGTAAGTACTGAATATAGGTATTTTACCCAGTCTAGGTTTCAGCCAACAGCAAGCAGGTGTTAGTCTGGCAAAAAGACAATGTCTAGCAGAAGGGAAAGATTGATTCTTTAAAATATGGTTGTAATGATACTTTGTTTTTATGGTGTAATTCCATTTTATTTTTCCAGGACAATTTTTGGCATAATTATTTTTTAATTTTTATTTTTTTCCAGTGTTTCAAGATTCATTGCCCATTCCCCACACCCAGTGCTCCACGCAATAGGTGCCCTCAATACCCACCACCAGGTTCTCCCATCTCCCGACCCCCTCCCTCCAAGTCCCTCAGTTTGTTTCTGTGTCCAAAGTCTCTTGTTTCGTTTCTCTCCCTGGATTACCCTACTTCCCATTTCCTTTCCTTCTCCTGCTGTCTTCTATATTACCCCTTATGCACCATAAGTAAGTGAAACCATATGATACTTGACTTTCTCTACTTGGCTTATTTCACTCAGCATAATCTCTTCCAATCCAGTCTATGTTGCTACAAAAGTTGGATATTCATCCCTTCTGATGGAGGTGTAGTATTCCATTGTATATATGGACCACATCTTCTTTATCCATTCACCTGTGGATGGCCACCTTGGCTCTTTCCACAGTTTGGCGATTGTGGCCATTGCTGCTATGAACATTGGGGTACATAGGGCCCTTCTTTTCACTACATCTGTATCTTTGGGGTAAATGCCCAGTAGTGCAATTGCAGGGTCATAGGGTAGCTCTATTTTTAATTTTTTTTTAAAGATTTTATTTATTTATTTGACAGAGAGAAACACAGCCAGAGAAGGAACACAAGCAGGGGGAGTGAGAGAAGGAGAAGCAGGCTTCCTGCTGAGCAGGGAGCCCAATGTGGGGCTCGATCCCGGGTCTCCTGGGTCTCCGGGATCATGACTTGAGCCGAAGGCAGTCGCTTAACCAACTGAGCCACCCAGGCGCCCTATTTTTAATTTTTTTAAGGAATCTCCACACTGTTTTCCAAAGCGGCTGCACCAGCTTGCATTCCCACCAACAGTGTAAGAGAGTTCTCCTAAGAGAATTCCCCTTTCTCCGCAGCCTCTCTAACACTTGTTGTTTCCTGACTTGTTAATTTTGGCCATTCTGACTGGTGTAAGGTGGTATCTCAGTGTGGTTTTGATTTGAAATTCCCTGATTTGAATTTCGCTGAACATTTTTCATGTGTCTGTTAGCCATTTGTATATCTTCTATGGAGAAGTGCCTCTTCATGTCTCTTGCCCGTTTTTTGATGTGTTCATCTTCTTTTTGGATGTTCAGTTTGAGTAGTTCTTGTAATGATACTTTTAAAAAAATATATTTATTTGACAGAGAGAGAGAGAACACAAATAGGCAGAGAAGCAGGCAGAGAAAGAGGGAGAAGCAGGCTCCTCGCGGAGCAGAGAGCCGGATGTGGGACTCGATCCCAGGACCCTGAGATCATGACCTGAGCTGAAGGCAAAGGCTTTAACCCTTTAACCCTGAGCCACCCAGGAGCCCCTGTAATGATACTTTTAACAACAGTTAATTCCATTCATGGCATTTAGTCAGAGCACAATAATAAAAGCCACGTGTATAATGAACCAAACATACTATGAGTCACTTTAAATATATGGTCTTCAGGGCACCTGGGTGGCTCAGTGGGTTAAAGCCCTGCTTTTGGCTCAGGTCATGATCTCAGGGTCCTGGGATCGAGGCCTGCATCAGGCTCTCTGCTCAGTGAGGAGCCTGTTTCCCCTGCTCTCTCTGCCTGCCTCTCTGCCTATTTGTGATCTCTCTCTGTCAAATAGATAAATAAAATCTTTAAAAAAAACAAATATATGGTCTTCAGTTTTCCCCTCATCCTCACGATATAGGTAATAGGTCTCCGCAGAGAGAGAGAAATAGATATGTATACACACTATACACACACGCACACACACATGCTTATGAGTGACATATGTTTCTCATTGTTTAAAAACAACCTGAGCTAAGTATGGATTCAGTTTCCTCAACCTGAAAAATTGGAAATGAAGTGTTAGTTAAATTTCAGACTCAAGGCACCTGGGTGGCTCAGTTGGTTGAGCGACTGCCTTCGGCTCAGGTCATGATCCCGGAGATCCGGGATGGAGTCCCACATCAGGCTCCCTGCTCGGCAGGAAGCCTGCTTCTCCCTCTCTCACTCCCCCTGCTTGTGTTCGCTCTCTGCCTGTGTTTCTCTCTGTCAAATAAATAAAATATTTTTTAAAAAAATTTAAATTTCAGACTCAATATATTTCTAGAATTCTTTGACTATTTCATTATTTAGAATTAATTTAGTTAACTGGCTTGTTTAAGTGGAAGAATAATTTATACACTTACTGATATGTGAAATTTTCATTATTTTTTATGTTGCTTTCATTATTTTTTTATTTTTGGCTTATACCTAAATCTACCGTAAAAACAAAAGTTTTTTTTAACCTATATCAAAAATGATATGTAATTATACTGACTTTGACTTTCATAAATTTGGTAAAATGGGAGAAATTTAGGTAACTGAGAAAGTGAATCTGTGAATGAATTACTTTATTTCTTTTAGGCAAAGTACGACAGACTTTGCTTTTGGACTAGAATATTACTTTGCTATCAGACTCACATTTATAAAAATGCTGCATTATGTGAACTTTTTTTCCCTAAAACAGCTTCATTTAGATATAATTTATTATTTAAAGGGATTTTTGTATATTCACAGAGTTGTACAACTGTCACTGCAGTCAATTTTAAAACATTTCATTACCCAAAAAATAAATCCCATGCTCATTAGCATTCACTACCTATTTCTCCCTAAGCTCTTTACCCACTGCAGCTCTTAGACCTAGGTAACCACTAATCAACTTCGCATTTCTATAGATTTGCCTAACCTAGACGTGTCATATCAGTACTCGCTCAATTGATGGACATTTGCCTTTTTACCATTTTTTGGGTGTTATGAGTACTACCGCTGTGAACATTTAGTTACAACTTTTTGTGTGGCCATACATTTTCATTTCTTTTGGATATATACCTAGGAGTAGAATTGCTGAGTCATATAATAACTTTATGTTTAATCTTTTGGGGAACTACCGGACTGTTTGCCAAAGTGGCAGTACCATTTTACACTTATGAAGATTGATTGCAGTTTCTCTACATCCAATACTTGTTAATATTGAGTATTGATCCAAAAGTGGTGTATCTTTGTAACCTGGGTTGAATCATTTGACTCACTGTTTTTCTTCTAACATCTTTAAGATATCAGTAACACTAATTTAAAAAGTGGCTACGTGATTCAGTCTTTCTTTTATGTAGAATATACTCAGTCAGAAAATATATCAGAAGATTTCATCCATAGTACAACATATACGGATAAACTTTAAAGGAATGTGAAGAACCCATATAAAGAAAACTGAAACAAAAACAACTAGATGCCATAAGCAAAACTTTAAAGGAATGGGGAAGAAGTATCATGTAAAATGAGAGCTCGCTACAGATCAATCTATAAGGAACATGATCTCCCCAAGAAATTCTAATAGGATTTTTAAAAGACTGACAATTTCATTTCGAAAAATAAACAGGAAAATTCTGAAAAAGGAAATGTAAAGAGGGAAAAATTTCTCTAATTTTTAATTTGAAAAACACCATAATCACAGATGTAAGAATTGTAACAACTGACAGAAAATACTTGTAACATTTCCAAAGAATTGCTATCTCTAATATAAAATAACTAGGTAAAAAAAAAGATGAAAAAATCTACTTAAAGAAATGTAGATAGCTAATTCATAAATGACAAAAACTCAAAAATTACTAATAATTAAAAAAACCAAAGATTTAAAAACAAGACATTTTCACTACCAGATTAAAAGATGTTTAAAATTTAATAATTACTTGTAGGGTGTTAGGAAAGATACACTGTTGTATATATGATAACCTTTTGGAGTTCCATCATTCTAAATTTTGGAATAATTGTGAAAATTTTAAATGGAGGCACTTTAGTTTATTTTTTAAAGATTTATTTTAGAGAAAGAAAGCAAGGGCATGAGCAAGGAGAGGGGCAGAGGTAGATGGGGAAGCTTAGGTAGAGTAAATTCTACACTGAACGTGGAGCCCATTGCATGGCTGGATCTCACAACTCCAAGATCATGACTTGAGCCGAAACCAAGAGTAGGACACTTAACTGACTGAGCCACCCACATGCCCCAAATGGGCACACCTTAATTAATCAATCCTACTTTTAGGAAATCATCATGAGAAGTTATTCAAACATACAAATACTTGAAGAATATTTGCTGTGTCATTCACTAATAAAAAAGACTGATGTACTGATACATGCTACAACATGAATGAACCTTGAAAACATGCTCAGGGAGAAAAGACAGACATGAAAGACTGCATATTGTATGATTCCATTTATCTGAAATGTCCAGAAAAGCCAAATCTATAGATACTGAAATAGATTAGTGGTTGCCTAGGTCTGGCAAGAGGAGGAGAGGTTGGGGGGAAATGGAGAAGGACTGCTATGGGCAAGGGGCTTTTTTGAGGAGGAGATAATAAAAATGTAGTAAAATTGATTATATTGATAGTTGACAGCTCTGCAAACATAGAACCATTGTACACTTCAAATGGGTAAATCGAATGCTATGTTAAGCCATTGTTAAAAATTAGGCTATCCTTAGGCTTTTCATAAATGTGGAATATTACCTCCTTAGGTGATATTCAGAACGCTGTTCGGAAGAGGTGGCATTGGTCCTGGGTCTTGTGAAGATTCATGGAATTTCAAGATTCAGCTTGAAAGGCGGTAGTAAGGTGTTGGTGCCATAGCAACTCACTTCAAAGCGTAGTAGCTTTAAAAAGCAATGCACCACTTTATTTTATAATCTCTCACACTTCTGTGAGTTGACTGGCCCTGTTGGTCTCACGAGAGCTCTCATGCAGTGGCAGTCAGGGCAGCTGGGTCTGCGTTATGTGGAGCCTCACCAGCGACACTGCGTAGTTGGTTCTCTCTCCCTCTTTGTGTAGTCTCATCACAAGGAGGCAGTATCTCATTGATTTTCATTTTCTTAATGATTAGTGATGTTGAACATCTTTTCATGTGCCCATTGGTTGGTCATCCGTACATCTTCTTTGGAGAAATGTTCATTTTTTTCCTTGCCTATGCTTTTAGTGTCAAATCTAAGAAATCATTGCCAAATCTAATGTCATGAAGCTTTCTCCCTATGTTTTTCTTCCAAGGGTTTTATAGTTTTAGCTCTTGCATTTAAGTCTTTGATCCATTTTGAGTTAAGTTTTGTTTATTGTGTGAGATCAAAGTTCAACTTTATTCTTTAGCATATGGTTATGTTTGGATATTTTATAGTGAATTTTTGTCAGTCTTTATGGGTTTATAATGCTATTGTGATCATATTAAAGAATTTTAATCTGGGGCGCCTGGGTGGCTCAGTTGGTTGAGCAATTGCCTTTGACTCAGGTCATGATCCCGGAGTCCCTGGATCAAGTCCCACATCAGGCTCCAGCTCTGCGGGGAGTTTGCATCTCCCTCTGACCTCCTCCCCTCTCATGCTAACTCGTGCGCGCTCTCTCTCTCTCTCTCAAATAAATAAAATCTTTAAAAAAAAAAAGAATTTTAATCTGAAGTTACAGGGATTTGTTTAGAATGATATGGTAGAAGGGAAGAAATGAGTGGACATGTAGGGGGAAGCCAGATTTGGTAATATGTTTGAACATTTCCAAAATGAGGGATGCTTAGATGGCTCAGTTGGTTAAGTGTTTGACTCTTGATACCAGCTCAGATCTTGATCTCAGGGTCATGAGTTCAAGTTCTGCATTGGTTTCCAGGCTGGGAGTGGAGCCTACTTTAAAAAAAAAAGAAAAGAAAAGAAAGAAAAGAAATCAAAAAGAAAAAGAAATTTCCAAAGCGAAAAGTTAAAAGTTAAAAAGGAGAGTTAGTAAAGCAGGAGAATGGTGTTTAGAAACCTAGATGCATGTTGGTGGAGGGATGGGTGATGGGCATTAAGGAGGGCAAGTGATGTAATGAGCACTGAGTATTATATACAATTAATGAATCACTGAACTCCACATCTGAAACTAATGATACACTATATATTAACTAATTGAATTTAAGTAAAATAAGTTAAAAAAAAAAAAACCCTAAATGCAGAGTTTCTATAAAGAGTCAGTGGGCAACTTTGTTAGGTGCTATAGAGAGGTCCATTAGAGTAAAGATAGAAAAGGTGCTGTTGATTTTAGCAGCTCTTTTCATGACCTTGGACATAGCAGTTTTAGTAGACTGTATGGGTGAAAACTAGTTAGGATTTTGAGAGGATAGGAACATGGGGAAAGCATGGTGGAGTCACTCATGATATTAAGAAAAGTTATTTCTAGTAAATCTAAAAGATTATAAACCTCTGATTAATATTACAAAAGAAAAGTGTGAAGCAAAAAAACCGAAGGCCTTATCTTTCTTTTTCCCCTTCTTTTCACCCAGCCCCTCCAGTTTTAGTCTTCAGTTTGCTCTTGAGACCTGTGGCTACTGAATGAATAGAGGGGAACCTGAGTGTGAGGGAGATTATTGAGAGGGAGACTCAAACAAGGCTTTGCCTGAGAAGAGCTAGTGGAAGGAAAGAAAAAATGAAAACGGAACTGAAGGGAACTAATGGGATAGGACCCACAGAAGATAGAAGGAAGAGATTAAGGGAGTCTCCAAGTTGGAGAAAAGTACAGAGGCATTCATTTTTCTGAGACTGGAGGAAAGCAGATGGCTTCGTTTTTCTCTCTTGAGTAATAGACATAGTTCTCTGCTGAGAGTGATTGAGGTTTGGATAAGGTTGGTGGCATCTCGTGTGTGGTCACATTTGGTGTAACCACAGGAATGTGCAAAAGCATTGCAGTGTGGAGGACCAAGCTCAGGCCTCAGCTATGATCAAAATGACTTTTTCATTGAGGAATGCCATTATATGGGGACACATGCCATCTCACTGTTTGCCAGGAATGACTCAGTTCTTTGGCTGGTTGACTAGGGAGATGTTTCTCCCTTAACCTTTCTGTGGGTAAGTTTCCTAGAACTGCATTCACATTTGAAATGTGACTGCAGCTCAAGCAGGACTGCTCTGTAGTCCAGAGTACTTTCATAGCTATGCTTCCTCTCTGTGAGCCTCCTGGGTGAGGAAAGGCTCTCAGGTGAAGGAAAAATTTGACAGAATGATGACATGGAGATCTCTAACCAACCACAGTGAAACCACTTTCACTTCCTCCTTTAAAGAAGTAGATAACAGAAAGCTTGTCCCTCGCCATTAGTCATCTTGTAGTAACAGTCCAGATGTGGTCAGGGTAGATCTCGTCTGCTATATTTTGAATATCTGTGTTATTGAGAATTAAATGGTTTTTATATGTATCAAATTTGGTATTGATGAACTTCATGTAATATTTTATAGAAATAGAAATGAAAGTTATGTTACCTATTTTAGAAAACAATTGTCTAAGTGAATATCTAAAATTTGTCCTTGTCAAATACTTCTCTGTGTGTATAAAATTGTTTTTCTTAAGATTTTATATAATGGAAATCGTTTTTGCTCTAGATTTTATGTAATGAAAATTGTTAATTAAACATTACATTTTAAAAGATTTATTTTATTAAGTGAGCTTTGCTTTATTTTTTATATTTTCTAGGAGACCCGTGTACAGTATCATCTCAGTTGGAGTTAGAAGAAGCCTTTAGGCTTTATGAGCTAAACAAGGATTCTGAACTCTTGATTCATGGTAAAGGAGTAGTCCTTTCTTGCTCTTTTGGAGCTCCATTTTTTTCTTTGTAAATAACACTATATTCTTGACCATTTTAGAACATAATCCCAGTGGCGTTTTCTTAATCTCTATCCCTCATTGCTATGTAATTGTTCATATTCAGTAGTTTCTCAAATGCTAAAGAAAATAAAATCAATCATCTTATAATCTTGGGAAATTTGTTATTTGGGTATGCCTCCCTGGATATTAAGCTAATCATCTCTCAAGTGTTTCACAGCAAAATTTAGGAGAGAATTTAAAGTTGAGTGCCTAGTAGAATTCTCCTGTCATTCCCTTGCAGTTTTATAATGTATGCAAGTGATGATCTCCAAAGAGAAGGTATCTGAAATAGCCTTTCTTTTACTTGAGGGTTAACATCGTTATAATTATTTACATAGGTATAGAGATTAGTGTGTTAAACATCTGCAGGGCCACAAGCTGGATAGTGGTATAGAAGAGACGAAACTCAGCCGTTATGTAATGGTGCATCGTAGACTTGGGTATAGAATCATTCTGCTTCCAAGTCTAAGTTCTTTTCATTCTACTATGCTACCCCTCAAATTTTTTTATATCATGTAAAACCCACTTAATATATCACGTTTCATTGCAATTCATGGGCAATATTTCATGTAACATTTTTAGGAGGCCAGACCTAGAGAACTTTTTGAACAATATAAACTACCCATAAATATAATGAGTCAACACCTTGTTATTATTCCCTTGTGCTTTTCTTTACAGTGTATTTTTTAAAAATCAGTAGCTTAGGGACGCCTGGGTGGCTCAGTTGGTTAAGCAACTGCCTTCGGCTCAGAGCATGATCCCGGAGATCCGGGATCGAGTCCCACATTGGGCTCCCTGCTCTGTGGGAGGCCTGCTTCTCCCTCTCTCATTCCCCCTGCTTGTGTTCCCTCTCTGGCTGTGTTTCTCTCTGTCAAATAAATAAAATCTTTAAAAAAAAAAAAATCAGTAGCTTAATATTTTCTACCTTCTGAGTTTGACATAGTGACTCGTAAGGGATCCATTATCTAATTTGTTGAGGTCCTAGTAGAACTTCAGAAGTCATCCATTTTTGGAGTCATATCTTTCTAGAATAAAACTACAATGAAGGTTGAAAGAAGTGATTGAGCAATAGTATTAAACAGTTTGTTTTAAGTTTTTGTTATTTTTATACCATGTCGCAGAACTGTCAGAAGTTAGCTTATATTTCAATTTTTAAGAATATATTAGGACCCATGCTTCCCATACTTTGTGTTTTTTTTAAGCCGTGCCCTTTTTTACATCACAGACTACAAATAGTTGACTAGTTCATAAATATACTATGTCTTTATTTTATATCTTTTTATAAAAATGGCCTGAATTAACATGCTTATAAATTTGTAGTTCCTAAGATAAAACGTATATTTTTTGGATTTGAGCACTTTTAGTGCTGTAAATTTTTTCTTAAATTCAGGATACATCTTTTAGAACTGTAATGGTTTGTGTTCATATTTGTCTACATTTTTCTAATTCAGTTTTAATTCTTTATTGTAGCAAACTTGACACTACAACAAAGATTTAAGGAAATAGTTAATAAGTTTTCTAAGGACAAAAAAATCAATTAGTAACGTAATGGGACTAGCATGAATAATGTGAGCTTCTAATGCATTTGATTTTGGCTGTTCACTTTCATGGAAACTTTATTCATATAGGCTTAATAAACCAATCCCTTGAAAAAATATTACTGACCATATGCTAAGTATCTTGTGTCAAGAGAGGATCAGGTTGAAATTTGGGTCAATTTTTTTGATAGTAGAATTTAAAATTCTGTGTAATTTATATGTTTTAAATTTGCTATATTAATTTTAGTTTCTTTTCTTTCAGTCTTCCCTTGTGTACCAGAACGTCCTGGAATGCCGTGTCCAGGAGAAGACAGTGAGTGTGTATATAGTTCATATCTTCGAGTGTAGTTATTTATGGCAGAAAGGCATAATGAAAGGAAATCAGAACCAGAACTTTCAGTCTATTTGATTTCTTTTCTATTTTCCAGTCTAATTTAGACTATCTTAGCAACTGCCTAAACTCTTTACTTTTGCCAGAGAAAATCAGGCAGTTCTTAGTTACAAGTTACGGACATGTGTGTCTTGTTCATTTGAAAGGAAAATTAAGTGAATTTTAAGTCGTGTTTCTTCTTGGTTTTTAATTTTGGAAATTTTCCAACCTCTGAAGAAGTTGAAACAACACTGAAAACAAAGACACAAAGATATCCTTTGCCTTCATTGACCAGTTATTAACATTTTCTGTGTTTGCTTTATCTTTGCATCTGTATGTGTTCACACATAGACATACATGTATATACATAGGAAGCAATCTTGTTTTGTTTTTTTTTTAAGATTTTATTCATTTGACAGAGAGAAACACAGCGAGAGAGAGAACACAAGCAGAGGGACTGAGAGAGGGAGTAGCAGGCTTCCCGCTGAGCAGGAAGCCTGAAGTGGGGCTCAATCCCCCGTCTCCAGGATCATGATCTGAGCCGAAAGCAATCGCTTAACCAACTGAGCCACCCAGGCGCCCTACATTCTTGTTTTATTTTTATTTTTTTAGTGTACCACTTGAAAGTATCATGGTGCTTTCTCTCTAAATACTTGAGCATGTGTAGTTAGAAATTGTTAGGGATTTTCTTTTGAAAATCTGATATTACCATTAGAGAGAAGAACTGAAAGAGCAAACAACTATCTGGTCTGATGAAACTTAAATATGTAAACTTATTATGATCATAAATTACTGCTTTTGATAAAAGCTTATTAGTTGTGGATATTACTCATTTTCATTTGTGGTTTCTGCACATATCCATGACTTTAGAAAGAATAGTGCTAAGTCTTTTCCTTTGAATTAAATGAAATAGTTCTAAACTTTTAGTTCTGTGACTTTTGGTTTAAGATTTTAATTATTTGGGAGAGAGAGAGTGCACAAGCAGGGAGGAGGGGCAGTGGAAGAGGAGAAGCAGACTCCTCTACTGAGCAGGGAGCCTGACATGGGGCTGCATTCCAGGATCCTGGGATCATGACCTAAGCTGAAGGTAGACACTTAACTCACTGAGCCACCCAGGCGCACCAGTTCTGTGACTCTTCCTGAACTTGGTAGAAAGGAAAAATAAAAGAGCTTTGAATGTTTATATAGAGAGTTGAATGTACTATTTCAGAAGATGGAAAATTTAAGGAAGAAGGTAGAACCCTGAAGCTATAGTGAAATATTTAGGTCTGGATTCAGCTAGGAGTATTTTGCCAGAGTTCCAGTGATGGATGAATCAAAGACTGAGCCACCCACACGCCTCTAGGTTAAGATATGATTAACAGAAACTTTCTGCTTTGGTTACTCCTAACAGAATAAATAAATACAAATAAAAGCATGGTATTTAAGGTTTTATATTGTGCTATCTTAAGATTTCTAATTCAGAGCATTTCAGCTATTTTTTTCTAAATTTTAAATGGTAAACCCAGTGCTACATCTGCTTTAAAATATGAGTTTGGAAACCTAATGGAGTCTTTATACAGTATTAAATATCACTATGCTCTATTAATATTAATGACTAATAGGCAGTATATATAATAATGATTGACTTAACCAAAATTACACACAGGTCAACCTCTTTGTTTGGTCTTATGGAACTTCTTAGTTTGTTTAGAAAAAGCACTAATATAAAAACCATTGGATTAAAGATTAATGGGGAGGGGCACCTGGGTAGCTCAGTTGGTAGTTAAGCCTCTGATTCATGATTTAGGCTCAGGTCATGACTCAGGGTTCTGAGATCAGCCCCACCTAGGCTCAGTGCTGGGTATGGAGCCTGCTTCAGATTCTCTCTTCCTCTCCCTCTGCCCATCTTCACCTCTTAAAAAAAGAAAAAAAAAAAAAAGATTAGTGGAGAAGATAATATTCTTGTGGTTGCAAAGTGTCTGCTTTAGAGCATCCATGAAAAGTAAAATGTACCTTTACAATGAAGAGAACAAGCAGTCACTGCCTTTAATTGTGATTGAACTGGGAGTCAGCAATCTGGCATTTGTGTATCTCTTGATGAGATACAAGAAGCAATATATATCACCTATATATTATTTTTGCCAAAAGTATTTGATACTGATTCTAATGAGGAAACAGACAAATCCAGAATGTAGGATACAATATAAAACAACTGCCTGGACTCTTTTATTAAAAAAATCAACATCACGAAGAATAAACAGCAAATATGACAGCATGACTGTTACAGCATACATTCAAGAGACAAACTAGGTGTAGCAAGCAAAGGCAATGTTTGAATCTTGATTGGATCCTGGATAGAAAAAGAGAGCTAGGAAAGATACTTTGAGGGCAAATAGGGCAATTTGCATATGAGCTGTCATTAGGTGATATTGAATTAATGTTGATTTTCTAAGACATGGTAATGGTACTAAGGTTAAATAGCATTAGGGGAAACGCCCTTAATCTAAGGCAGTAAGTGGGTACTTAGGTGTTTAAGAGTCGTTAGGTCTGCAACTTAATTTTAAAGGATGCAGACAAAAAGAGAGGAAAGCAGATGCGGCATAATGTTAGACTTTGGTAAGTCTGCATGAAGGATGTAGCTGTTTATTGTTCTAGTCTTTCAACTTTTCTGTGGGCTTAAAATTTTTCAAAATTAAAAGTTGGAAAAAATTTTTAAAGATTGTATTTATTTTTGTAAGAGTGTGAGAGGGAGAGCACGGGCGGGGGGTGGGTAGTGCATAGGGGTAGAGGGAGAAGCAGACGTGGGACTCGATCCCGGGATGCTGGGATCATGACCTGAGCCAAAGGTAGATGCTTAACTGACTGAACCACCCAAGTGCACAAAAGTTTGGGGAAAATTAAAAGCCTGAATAGTAATTTTTAGTACATTTTTACTCCGTGGGCTTTATTTTCATTTAGTCCTTTGGTGAATCTATTTTATTTTTTCACTTTTAGGTTTTTATCAGAATATTTTTTTCTTGAAGTGAATATGGTGAAAAAAGTCACAGACTTCATTATAAAAAGACTTTAATTCACACTTGCTCTTTTTTCTTTTTTAATATTTTATCTCTCTTTAGAATCCATCTACCGCAGAGGTGCACGCCGCTGGAGAAAGCTTTATTGTGCAAACGGCCACACTTTTCAAGCCAAGCGTTTCAACAGGGTAAACCTTAGTTTGTTGGATATTAATACTTGAGATATCAATTTTTTTCTTCGCTACTCTGAAAGAAAGTAGTCTTTTCCGTTTTAAAGGAGTCAGGGTGACACAGTTCCAATCTGCCTGGGGATTCATGTTACCTTGAGGTAATGTTTTAATAGCATCTCCTTTCACTCTTAAAAATACCTCTGATTGAATTGTATAGTTAGTTACCTTATCTGGAAGAAAGTTGGCTTTTTACTATAATTCTAGAGAACCAGAAAATAAGCAAAGTTTATTTTGCAACCATTTAATGTAATTTTAACTTTCACTTTTTCCGAAATAATAATTGCAAACCACTTATCTAGCTTTTACTAAATACCAGGTGCTTTTCCAAATGCTTGACATCTATTGACCCTTTTAATCTTTGCGACAACCTTGTGAGATAGGTACTATGTATTTCTATTTTGCAGATGAAAAAGCTGAGGTGTGGGGCGGTTATATAGCTTGCCCAAGATGACACAGCTAGTAAGTGGCAGAACCAAGTTTGAAAGAAGTCTACTTCCAGAAGTCCATGTTTTTAACTACTCTTAATAACTATAAAAATATGGACAAAAAATTTTGATAAATATAAAATATTGTAAGACCAGTGCCATGTTCTGAATTCATTCATGTAAATAAAAGCTACGACCTGAGGTTCCCCAAATCCTTTTCCCAGTAGCACTGATACTTAAAGAGCTTTGAAATGAACAAGTCACTTTAGGAATTGCTCTTTGACCTCTGGGAGGTTTATGTTTGCTTGGGAGTCCTTACGTAGCTTTTTCTGCCATATGTTTTTCAAGTTTAATTCACTTTTTTATTTTCAATACCCTGGGTTTATGAGAAGACTAAAAATTCTTGAACCTTTAACAGAAAACAGCCTGGTTGGAAATTTTACTCTTACAAATATAAAACTCTTTTCTATTTATTTTTCTGTGAACATCATAGCTTTAGAAACGTTACGTTTGATGAAGGGAATGGAGTTAGAGAAGAAAGCCACTTATTTTCACTTTTTTTCTTTTTTTTTTGAGAGTGAGTGAGTGAGTGGGGGTAGGGAGGGGCAAAGGGAGAGGGAGAAAGAGAATCCCAAGCAGTTCGACACCCAGTGCAGAGCCCACAGGGCTCCATCCCACAACCCTGAGATCATGCCCTGAGCCAAGATCAAGAGTCAGATGCTTAACCAGCTGAGCCACCCTGCTGCCCCTTATTTTCACTATTTTATCAGCAGTCTGTTGGCAAATGATTATGACTTTTTATTTGTTAATAAAATACTGTTGGATCACTGTTTCCAGCGTGCCCACTGTGCCATCTGTACTGACCGAATATGGGGACTTGGACGTCAGGGATATAAGTGCATCAACTGCAAACTCCTGGTTCATAAGAAGTGCCACAAACTTGTCACCATCGAATGTGGGCGGCATTCTGTGCCACCGGTAAGACACAACTGTCTTTTTTAAATAGAACATTTTCAGTAACATTGTTAGACCAGAGGGCTAAAATAACAGAGGTGGTAAGGAATCACAGTTCAGCACTGTTGTTACCGAATGTAACTTTACAGTCCAGTTGACATATTGTGAGTTTTGGAATTCTTACTAGAAATTTGTTTATGGCATGTAGCTAACTTCTTGATTTAATCTGCAAAATCATCTGGTTAAATTAGAAAGAACTATTTAAGAGACTTTTTTCTCTTCCTTAGATAAACTCATTAGTTCGTAGCTCCCATTGTTTTAGCATCCACACTAAATGGAGATCAGGTAAGAAGAGTCGGGGCTTCATGTTTGCTATTTAAAGTGTGCGATTACTGGGGAGATTTTGAATTTAAAATTTTTATTTTCACTTTCTTTTTTAAACATGCAGTTACAATGTGTTCATTATAGAAAAAAGGGGGAATATAGATAAATAAAGAAAAATTACATAAAAATTTCCCATGAGATCTACTGTTTAAAGGTAATTGTCTTCTGCTGTATATCCTTCTAGAACTTTCTCTTTGCAAATTTATATGCATAAATACTTAAAATTTTCTCATATAGAAAAACTTCTGTATGGAAAACTTTCCATATGGAAAAAATTTTAAATATTTTTAAGAGTACATCTAACAGTATAGTGAACTTCCATATACCATCACCCAGCCTCAGTAGGTACCAGCTCATGACCAGAGTCTTATTTTAGCCGTACTCCTACCCATGTAACGCTTTTATCCCAGATTATTTTGAAACAAATCTAAAAGATAAGGACTCTTTAAAAACAAAAAAGCAAATTCCTTATATCAAATATTCATCTAGGCAATGTTTAAAATTCCAGTTGCCTCATAAATGTGAAAATTTTTAGTTTTCATTCTGAATCAGTATCTAAACGAAGTCCGTATTTGTAGTTGACTGATATGTGTTTAACTTACTGATTCTTCCATATTTTTCTCCCCCCTTAAAATTTAAATGTAGAAGTTATGTTGTCATTTTAAATGTTGCAGTATTTTTCTTTTTGCTTCTCTGTGGTTATGTTTAAAATGTTCCCGCATACTCTTTATTTTCTGTGTATTATAGTTGGATCTAAAAGGGTTTTTTTGTTGTTGTTTTTTTTTTGTTTTTTTTTTTTTTATCTAAAAGTATAATTAGATTCTGGCTTTTCTTTTTTAAGATTTTATTTGTCAGAGAGAGAGCATAAGCAGGGGGAACTGCAGGCAGAGCAGGCAGAGGGAGAAGCAGGCTCCCCACTGAAAAAGGAGCCTGACGGAGGCTCCATCCCAGAACCCTGGGATCATGACCTTAGCTGAAGGTAGATACAACCAGCTGCGCCACCCAGGCATCCCTCTGGCTTTTCAGTTTGGTTTTTGTAGACTGTTTTTGAGACTGCTTCATAGAAGGTGGAGTGTTTATGAGAATGTGCATAATGTTTGATTGGGTCTCATTCTTTTACGTACTTCTGAACAAAAGTGAGATCTTATATATACTGTTTTCTAACACATTTTTTTCATTTGACTACATATTTTGGTCACCTTTCCGTATCTACCTATATCCTCATCAATTTTAGCATAATATTTTGTTATATATCTATGTCATAATTTACTTAACCTGTTCCCCATAATGGTACCTTTGAGTTGTTTTCTACATTTTCCTTTGAAGAAAATCATAAGGAAATTTCTGGTGAATAAATCTTATTATTTCCTTAAGGATTCCAGAAGTAAATGATTGACTTAAAGGGTATGCACTTTCTTTTAAAAATTTTATTTATTTGACAGAGACACAGTGAGAGAGAGAACAGAAACAGGGGAGTGGGAGAGGGAGAAGCAGGCTTCCCGCCGAGTAGGGAGCCTGATGTGGGGCTCAATCCTAGGACCCTGGAATCCTGATCTGAGCCAAAGGCAGATACTTAACAGCTGAGCCACCTAGGCACCCCAAGGATATGCATTTTTTTAAAAGATTTTATTTATTTATTTAACAGAGAAATCACAAGTAGGCAGAGAGGCAGGCAGAGAGAGCAGAGGAAACAGGCTCCCTGCTGAGCAGAGAGCCTGATGTGGGCCTTGATCCCAGGGTCCTGAGATCATGACCTGAGCCAAAGTCAGAGGCTTTAACCCACTGAGCCACCCCGGTGTCCACAAGGAAACGCATTTTTAAAAAGATCTGGGTGCAGGGGCCCATGGGTGACTCAGTTGGTTAAGCATCTGACTCTTGATGTCAGCTCAGGTGTTGTGAGACCGAGCCCTGGGTTGGGTCCCATGCTGGGTATGGAGCCTGCTTAAGATTCCCTCTCTCCTTTTCCCTCTGTCCTTCCCTACCCTGCCTGGAAAAAAATAAAAGTTCTGGATGCATCTTTCTAAATTGTCTTCTAGAATTAGTATACCATGTTTATTCATGTTATCTTCTTTGGACATTGTGAATGTAGGTCATTATTGGTGGCTCTTTGTTATTAGAATTATTTAGCTAGGTCTTATAAGCTCAGGAGTAGGCTTGTTGTTAGGGAGGTGAAAATCCCATTTTAAGGAAAATAACAAGGCCAAAGATAATGAACATAATGTATTTAGGTTACTGTTGATATTCTTCAGTATTCTTAGGTGATGGAATGACCTGTGTAAATTTATAAATATAGAAGGAAAGAGGGAGAGGATTAGTGATTATATTGATAGTCACTAAATGTGTTATAAAATCTAGGGACCTATCTTTAAGACAGCCTTAAAATTGTAACTGTGTAAAGAGCACCTGGCTGGTGCAGTTGGTAGAACATGTGACTCTTGATCTCGGAGTTGTGATTTTGAGCCCCACATTAGGTGTAGGCATGACTTTAAAAGAACATCTTTAAAAAAAAGAATTATAACTACGTTAACTAATGCTCCCTCTCGACTTTATCCTTTCTTGTTGGTTAAGCCTGGGTCCCAGAGTAATGAATTAGTAACATTTTGGTTTGAATTAACATTTTTTCTAAAGTTATGGGCAGTGAGTTGGTTAAGTCAGTTTCTAGAAGGTATTTCTTTTCCTTATTTGGGTCATTGGCATTCTTCAGAAAAATGGGAAATCCACAAAATTTTGGTTTATAGACCATCTTGAAGTTCATTTCTGGACTCAGCTAAGGAACTTGTGGTCTAGAGACTCCCTTTGCCAAGGATGGAAAGTGAGTGTATGGAGTTCAAAGGAAGAATAGTGTAGAAGAGAAACAAATCAAAATTGATAGAAGTTTAATTTGATTTCTTATTGATGTCTGAAATTAGTATTCTGTTTCTTCTGTTATCTGTGAAATGTGACTGGTGTTACCTCAGTCACAGGAATATTGCCTGGTTTCATATAATTAAACATAGTAATGCAGTTTTCACTTATTAAGCTACATTCTTTCAAGTTTAAATTTTTATATGCTGTGTCTTGTTGAAATAATGTTTCTGAATTTATAGTGTTATTGGGATTTAGAAAGAACCTGCTAAGGTACTGTGTCTTTGGAAATGTTTGTAGGAACCAATTATGGCCATGGAGCAGTCATCCATGCACTCAGACCATGCACAGACAGGTAAGAATGACACTGGCAGCGTTGTTCATCAGCAGGTAACTCTTTAACTTTAAAGCTTGAAACCATTTATGTTCTTCCCAAATAAAAGTTAGCCCTATTTTGCAGGGGTACTATCTGTCACAATATTTAACATATACCTTTGGCATTTTAAGAAGACAACTATGGGGTGCCTGGGTGGCTCAGTGGGTTAAAGCCTCTGCCTTCAGCTCAGGTCACGATCTCAGGGTCCTGGGATCAAGGCCCACATTGGGCTCTCTGCTCAGCAGGGAGCTTGCTTCCTCCTCTCTCTCTGCCTGTCTCTCTGCCTACTTGTGATCTCTGTCAAATAAAAAAATAAAATCTTAAAAAAAAAAAAAAGAAGACAACTATGCAAACTACAACAAATGACTCTTCTTTCTGATTCAGATAAATTTCTTCTGAGACTTTTTTAAAATTGAACAAACCTAGCTTTTTCACTAATGAAAACATATACTGTTTTTGTGGGTCAGGTTGATTCTTCGGGTGATCTGTTTTTATTAAAAAGTTTATTATCAGAAGTAGAAATTACGTAAAAGACACATATAGAAAATTCAAAAAAGATCATATGGTCTTAGAGAACCTTAAGTATGTATCTATGAAGTTTGGAGAGTAATTAATTGGGCAGAGCGTACTGATCTTGGATGAATCAGGAAAGGGAATGTGAGGGAGATTTTCTGGAAGGACAGAATGTATATTCTTTTTCATACAAGAAGCTGGTTATATGAAAAGTGGGCTTTTTTTTTTTTTTTGCCTGAAGTAGCTTTAAGGAATAGAAACCTAGAGTTCGATCTTTGTCAGTTCTTTACTTGACCTATGTGGTATGGTAGTTAGGAACATTTTGAGTATGAAGGAAGTGAGGAGTAAAAACCAAAGGCCCCCTAGCTCTGTGCCTTAGTCATACTGAAATAATTGAATAAGGTTTATAGAATCACCCTTACAGAAGGAATTGATTAATTTGTGAAGAGGAGAAATATTTTTAAAATACCAAAAATATTTGTTAAAATCAGACTTGGCTGCTAATTTGTTCTTGCTCTCCACTCTCATTAAAGACTAGGAGTTAAGTCATAAATACATACAATTTATTACTAGTAGGACAGATACTTAATTTTAAATAATGAAAACTTAGTCTGAAATAAAAAGTTAAATCATGAAAACATTTTAAGTCAAACTCAGTTAATGAGTGCTATGTTTTTCTTTTTCTTTTTTTTCCCCATGTTTGGGATTGGGTTTTCAGTAATTCCATATAATCCTTCAAGTCATGAGAGTTTGGACCAAGTTGGTGAAGAAAAGGAGGTAAGATAATTAGTTTTATTGTATATTACATCGTCAGCTTTTTAATAAGACTTGACAATTAAAAATATGACAGTTAACTTGCTTAGATTTTTAAATCATAGTGGTAAAAATGCAAAAATGATGTTTAATGATGCTGGAGTTTTATTCTGATTTAACTTAATAATTATTCATTTCATTTAAATTAACTCTGGTGAGATAACTTCTTTTCTTTGTTTAACAGGAAAAAATAAAATTTAATAGCAAACAGGGGTAACTTATTTTAAGATAGCATAACCTAAAAAATATAATTAAGAATGAGGTTTAGAATACTTGGAGGTATTGATAAGACATATTATAGGGCACCTGGATGGCTCAGTTGGTTAAGCCACTGCCTTCAGCTCAGGTCATGATCCTGGAGTCCTGGGGTCGAGGCTCACATCGGACTCCCAGCTCCACAGGGAGTCTGCTTCTCCCTCTGACCTTCTCCCCTATCATGCTCTCTCTCACTCACTCTCTCTCTCTCTCTCTCAAATAAATAAAATCTTTAAAAAAAAAAGACATAAATCCTTCCATTTTATGGGCTAATTGTTTAAAGTGTAAATGATTAAGCATCTAACTGCTACTGTTTTTTCTATTAAACATTTTATCAGCTTTTAAAGCAATAGGTTTTTAATTAAACTATCTGATTAAAATGATAATTTTTTTGAAAAAAAGCTTGTAGTAAAAAAGATTTATCATGCTTCATACCTTCCACTCCCACTTTGGTTTCTGAGAGGCAACTCTTAATCATTTCCAGTTGTACCTATAATGCTTATACCTCTGTTTTTCAGTTTTCCAACTTTATATATTTTAGGCCATAAAGATTTAGTTCACAGTACCTCCCTCTTTTCCCTTCTCTTTCCGATGTTTGATAGGTACATTATGTTTTACTCTTGGATACCTTTAAAAAAAACCCAACTTTTTATTATGGAAAATTTCAAACGTAATTAAAAGTAAATAAGCCAAGTAGAGAAAGTCAAGTATCACATGGTTTCACTTACTTGCGGTGCACGAGGGGTAACCTGAAGGACAGTGGGAGAAGGAAAGTAAATGGGAACTAGGGCAATCCAGGGAGAAAAACGAAACAACAGAGACTTTGGACACAGAAACAAACTGAGGGACTTGGAAGGAGGGAGGTGGAGGGATGGGAGAACCTGGTGGTGGGTACTGGGGGCACCTATTGCGTGGAGCACTGGGTGTGGGGAATGGGGAATGAATCTTGGAACATTGGAAAAAAAATTTTAAGTAACAATAAAAATAAATAAATAAATAAATAAATAAATAAATAAATAAATAAATAAATGACACACTGGACCAAAAAAAAAAAAAAAAAGTAAATAGTAGTATAACAAAGCCCTGTATCCATTATCCAGATAAAATAATTATCAGTGAATGGCCATGTTGTTTTCTCTACCTACTTTCTTCACTCCTGTATTATCTTGAAGCACATCTGTTGATTACATATTTAATTTCATATCTTAGTTTTTTGTTCTATTTAAGGTAATACCTTGGCTCTCCTTTAGCCATTCCTTCTCTTCCAGCATTCCTCTTTTATGTGCATATTTATTTTTACATTGCCAGAGTGGTTAACATTTATAATCCGTTCCACAACCACAACTACATTTTCCATATTTTGTTCACAGGTTGAATAAATCATTCAAAAGAGGAAATTTCTAACGATAAGGAATGAATTCTCTATTCTTCTAGCACCAGGAATTGCTAATATTTCTTTCTGTTTACCAAAGACTCATTTAATTGTATCCTCAAGAGTTTTAATATTTTTTTAAGATTTTTAATATATTTTAAAATTGAAGAATAACATACAGTGAAGACGCAATCATGACTAAATAGCTAGATGAATTTTCAGAGAGAACACTGTGTAATGACCACCCTGATCAGGAAATAGGATCTACTAATACCCCAAAAGCTCATCATATGCTTTCCTCCAGTCACTAACACCCACTTCTCACTATAAGTAACCATTGTCTTAACACCAGAGGTTAGTTTTGCACTTTCCCCCAAACTTTATATAAGTGGATTCAAACAGCATGTATTTTTCTGTGTCTGGCTTCTTTTACTCAGTGTGTGTTTGTGAGAATCAGTCATGTTTCATGTAGTAGTATTTCATTTGTGTTCACTGTTGTTTCAGTGTATCTATTCTACTACTGGTTTTCCCCCCATTGGGATTGGTATGATATACTGTTATGAACACTCCTACATAAGTGTAGTTTGGCACACATATAAAAACATTTCTGTTGGGTATATAATTAGGAGTGGAATTCTTGAGTCACGTGCACGTGAACGTCAGTAGATAATACCAAACAGGTTTTTATAGATCAGCAGGGTATTTTTTTTTAGATCCTTTGAAGGTGACATACCACTGGTTTCTGGCTTCTGCCTTGTTATTGATTCTGTGAAGGTATTGTGTTTTTGTCCAATGTCCATTCTCTTTTATAGTTTCCAGTTAACCACATTTAAAGTCTATAGATCACTTTATCTTCTTAACATTCTGTGCTTTCTTAATCCCCTAATCTGATTTCTTTCACTCCTCTTTATTTATCCTTATTTCCACATCAGATTTTTATTTCTAGATTTTTGTAAATGACTCTTCTCTGCAACATCATTCTCCTTCAGTTTCCCTAATACTTTTTTTTTTCTGATTTGTATTGTTTCTCTTAAAATTTGCTCTTTGCTTTTCTCGATATTCTTCCCTTGAGAAAATTCATACTTAATTCTTATGGGTACATCTGTTGATCTTATGGGGAGGATTTTGCATATATGTTAAAAAAGATTATCTTCTGGTCTTCTCTATAAATTACCAGAAGCCCGAGTTTCTAGTTGTAAATGAATTATAAGGCTAATTTTGTTATTCCAAAGGAGATTTGGTACTATGTAGAAAAAACTGTTTTCCATTAGTTAAGCTGTCTCATGCTTGTTTTCTGTCTATAGCTTCTAAAAATGTCTCTGTCCTCCCATTAGTTCAGATGTTATATATCAGGCTTCCAGTAGACTCTTTAGTCTTGATAGCCCATTGTAGCTTGTATCTTCAGGATGAAAAACCAGCCTGTTATCTCAATAGCTCTGTCAATCTTATCCTGTGTGCATACTTTGTTTTTCTGTCAGTAGTACCTCCAATCTCCAGGTCATCAAAGTTAGTGTCATTTTTTTAAATTCTTGTATCTTCATTGCCTCCAGACCCAAAATTGATCAGATCTTAAGATACCCTTTAACACTTGTCAGATTTCAACTTCCTGTCACTATCCCTCTGACCTCAACTCATGAAATTCATCCTATGTCTTGCATAATTAGATTATATTGTTTGGAATGATGTAAGAAAAGAGTTATTAAGAACTTAGAAGATACTTTAAAATCATCTTAGGTATAACCAGGTGTTAGAAATATAATGTATTATACAAAATTCCTCCAGGCTTAACTCTGATGTAAATGTTCTCGACAGGCAATGAATACCAGGGAAAGTGGTAAAGCTTCATCCAGTTTAGGTCTTCAGGACTTTGATTTGCTTCGGGTAATAGGCAGAGGAAGTTATGCCAAAGTACTGTTGGTGCGATTAAAAAAAACAGATCGTATTTATGCAATGAAAGTTGTGAAAAAAGAGCTGGTCAATGATGATGAGGTAAGCACAATGATTTACTATTTATGAACTGTTAAATTGGCTTAAGTGTACTATTTCAGAGAAAACCTCAATATTTATGTCTTATAATTTCAGTCTATCTAAATATATGCTTCAGACAGATTACATAAGATAGATTTAATGTAATGTGATGATTACTAGATTTTTTAAAAAATCAAAATCAAACCATGTTATTATTAAGGGAAAGTACTGGAACTTTGTAAAAGTTTTCTAGACCATTTCATAATACTGAAAGATTTACTGGTGGTGTTTTCTCTTTATAAATAAGCTCGTTTCATGATTATCAGTGGTTTTGATATTTAGCCTAGTTACTACTTGCGTTTGTGGTAATTGGACTGCTAAGAACAAATTTATCATAATTTTGATTATAATTCAGTTTGACATAGATTTCTTTCATATTTTGAAATAGGATATTGATTGGGTACAGACGGAGAAGCATGTTTTTGAACAGGCATCCAATCATCCTTTTCTTGTTGGGCTGCATTCTTGTTTTCAGACAGAAAGCAGGTAAGGTGAAAGATAATGGAATGATTAGAGTGCTTTATGCATTTTGGTTATTACACAATGAGAACTGCTTTCTGCTGTAAGCCTGAAGTGGAAGACATGGAGGTGGACACAACAGTACTATGTTTAAAATTTCCTACTACTCAGAGTCCAATCAGTGGTAATCGTAACATCGGATCGGCATTCGGAAATTACCCACTTTAAGGGGGAAAAAAAAAGACCAGGTCATAAATATCTCCAAGATTCTAGTTTTAGTACTTAAAGTTTCCTAGAATTTAACTAGAGGGAGAAATCCTAACTTCTTTACCTTAGTGACAGTTGAAAATGGCTTATCTTGCAAATGCTAAAGTTGGGATGAGAATGGGCGGCTCTGGATTGCCAGTGGTACTACTTTCAAATAGAAGAAACAGTTTATACAAATATGCTGGTTTCTTTTCTTGTATCTTCTGTGATTAAACAGCTCTGTACTCCAGCTACCCTTTGTTTCCACCAAATTCCTGGAATATTTGCTAAGGGTAAATCTATAGAATGCTCTCTATGTTGTAACTGGTGTTTATAGTGTTTAAGATGCAAAATGGCGCTGCCTTGTTTTGAATCTTGGTTTCATGGGCTCTCTCCTGTATTTTTTTTTTTTTTAAGCCTGCTGACATGTAAAGTTCCTAGATTTAAGCCCTGCTGATTTTCCTTTTTTTTTTTTTTTAATTAAAAAATACTTTGGGGGGCGCCTGGGTGGCTCAGTGGGTTAAAGCCTCTGCCTTCAGCTCAGGTTATGATCTCAAGGTCCGGGGATCGAGGCCCACATCGGGCTCTCTACTTGACAAGGTGCCTGCTTCCTCCTCTCTCTCTGCCTGCTTCTCTGCCTACTTGTGATCTCTCTCTGTCAAATAAATAAATAAAATCTTTTTAAAAATTAGAAAAAAAATACTTTGGGGGTACCTGGGTGGCTCAGTCAGTTAAGCATCTGTCTTTGGCTTGGGTCATGGTCCGAGGGTCCTGGGATTGAGCCCCACGTCAGTCTCCCTGCTGAGCAGGGAGCCTGCTTCTCCCTCTCTCCCTCTGCCTGCTGGTCTGCCTACTTGTGCTCTCTCTCTGTCAAACAAATAAATAATCTTTAAAAAAATATGTTTTTTCTTCCAAGTTTTTATTTAAATTCCAGTTAGTTAACATACAGTGTAATATTAGTTTCAGGTTTACAATATAGTGTGGCAGTACTTTCATACAACGCCTGGTGCTCCTTGCAGGTACCTCTCTAATCCCCACCACCTCTGCCCTTGCCCACCTCCCTTCTAGTAACCATCAGTTTGTTCTCTGGAATTAAGAATCTCTTTCTTGGTTTGTCCCCACCACCACCACCATGTTGATCTGTTCCATTTCTTATCTCTTCTCTGTTTTAGATTGTTCTTTGTCATAGAGTATGTAAATGGAGGAGATCTAATGTTTCATATGCAGCGGCAAAGAAAACTTCCTGAAGAACATGCCAGGTAGATGTGTACTGTTTGTGTTAGATTTTTGTTGGAGGTAGGGCTGGTGGGGATTGTGGGAGGGGGCTGGAGGGTGGGTAGTGTTGTGGGGAGGGAATGCTATGGGACTTTTTCTGTGGCACTGGTTGAAAGAGTAGATAAATCAGGTTTTTGTTTTGTTTTTTAAATCAGGTATTTTGATGCTAGTTAGTTTTTTGTAAGTCTTGTAGGGGCCATGCTGAAAGTTAATTTACATTATAATATATAAATTATATGTAACATTCTGTATATATTAACATAAGCAATTGAAAAGTATAAAGTGTTAAAGGGTGAACTTTTAGTTTACTAAACCCAGTTATTTTAAAATACTTTTGTCTATTCAATATCCACAATTGAAATAATGGATGAATTTACAAACACTTATTCATCTAAGGTTTGCTGTGATCTCTGACAGTTTTTCATTGATTATTATTCATATATACTTGAAAGTAATAAAATAATTTCTCTTAAGCTATTATGTAATTCTTCCTATAATTATAATTTCTGAATTGTTCTGCCTTTGGCTTTTTTTCCTCTGATCTCATACCTGTTGATAAATAAAAGATAATTGAGTATTATTTATTTATTTATTTAGTGTCTTTAATTTGATATTATTATACCAGATTGTAGATTGCTTATATGTTGGAGAAATTAGGTGGGGAAGGATCATGGTCTTGAATAAGTTTAATTTAACTATACCATGTTTTGTTTTGTACTCAGGAATAATTCTTGCCCTTTTGTGTTCCATAAAAGTAATGCAAAAATGAAGCATATGAGTTTGCATATGCACATGGTAAAGGTTAAAGATTTTTTTTTTTTTTATAAATACTTGTTTAGTGAAAATCTTGTTAGGACATTGATTATTTCTGGTCAAAAAGAGATAATATCCTTCAGTTTTATAAGAAGGTAGAAATTGTACTAATATGATCTTGGCCAGACTGTGTTTTGTTAATTTCCTGTAATGTTCATTTCCTGTATTTAGTCTTTATTAAATGATCACCCTTTATAGCAAAGCCACAAATGCATTTCTAATTGTGACCGTAGCTTGTATTTTTCCTCGTTTGTTCAGGTGGACTTGGGGGAAGTAGTTTTTACTGTATTCAAGTGTCAGTTCTGGTTTTATTTCATCCTTATTTTTCTGGGAACCAAAGTACAAAATAAAGGGCAAGTTCTCTATGCATAGAATTAAGTAGCTGAGAAGGTATGTGTTATGTACCTCCAAACATGATCTTGGTAACATTCACCAAAAAAGCCATAAACCAAGTTGGGTATTTCATTTTCATTACTCAAGTCAAAAGTTCTGGTTATCAACAACGGGGTAGTGGCAATTCTAAAAAGCTCTTTAATATTACATGGTATTGTTGTAGAATAATTTATTTGATTCCCTCTCTAGAATTTTGATATGGATTTTGAGTAGTTTGAGTAGAACTTTAAGTATTTTTTCTATTCTAGATCAGTGATTCTTAGTAATTGGGGAGATGATTTGTCTCTTAGAGAAGTGGTGAAAGCTTAGAAATCCTATAGAAGATGTACAAGTACACATGGACATACAGCTGTGCCTCTGGCTATAGCAGGATGGACAGCCGGAAGTCCAGCCAACGACCCAGATTAAGAGCTTCTGTTCAAGACTTGCAAATTAATGATTTTATGAAAAGTATGAGTTTAATGTAGACTGGAACTTTTTGTTTTTTTTTAAGACATTTTCTTTTTTCCTTTTTTCTTTCTTTTTTTAAAAATTTATTTATTTGACAGAGAGAAACACAGCTAGAGAGGGAACACAAGCATGGGGAATGAGAAAGGGAGAAGCAGGCTTTCCACAAGCAGGGAGCCGGATGTGGGGCTCGATCCCGCGTCTCCAGGATCATGACCTGAGCTGAAGGCAGAGGCTTAACCACTGAGCCACCCAAGTGCCCCTAGACTGGAACTTTTTTTTTTTTTTAAGATTTTATTTCTTTCTTTGACAAAGAAACACAGCGAGAGAGGGAACACAAGCAGGGGGAGTAAGAGAGGGAGAAGCAGGCCTTCCGCCGAGCAGGGAGCCCGATGTGGGGCTCGATCCAGGGTCTCCAGGATCATGACCTGAGCTGAAGGCAGTCGCATAACCAACTGAGCCACCCAGGCGCCCCTAGACTGGAACTTTTATAATTGTGTTTTGGGCTCAGATATTTTAAAGCGGTACTTTAGTCTATGTTTTGGCATTATTTCTAAGAACATTGGGAGAAAACAATCTTTTGACATAATTTTGGTGTTTTCATTTGCAGATGGGCGTAGGACTTCTACTAGAAACTTACCACAGTTTAAAGATTTGAATCTAATGAGTTATTTTTCATTTTAGATTTTACTCTGCAGAAATCAGTCTAGCGTTAAATTATCTTCATGAACGAGGAATAATTTATAGAGATTTGAAACTGGACAATGTATTGCTAGACTCAGAAGGACACATTAAACTCACTGACTACGGCATGTGTAAGGTGAGGGAAATTTCTGGTAAATCAGAAGGTCTCAGCAGCTCATAAAATTGTTTTGCCAAAATAACAATATTTAAAGTTGAGGAAATGACTGCTACTTTGGGATGCTTTTTGGAATTTTAGCACAAGGACAAATACATGTATTTTCTAACCATTTATAAAATTCCATAGTTTCTTTGAGTGTTATCTTACTATAATAAGAGTTAATTTCTTTTTTCATAATTATAATATTTTAATAGATTTTACATATCAGTAAGAAGGAGAAAACCTCCCAATAGGGAAAATCAGAAAACTTCTGAACAGCAAATCACAGAAGAGTTAATATGGTTCATAAACTTATAAAGAGATGCTTAACCTCATTAATAATCAAGTAAAAGCAAATTAAAAATCAGAGTTCTAATCTATCCAGTTGCAAAATTTAGAGAGATTGGTAATATACAAAACAATGTTGGCACAAAGATAAGTGATAGGTACTCTCATGTGCTGTTTATAGAAGTGTTAATTGGTATAGGCTTTTGGGGGCACAATGTAACAGGTACATACATTTTTTCTCCCATAACCAAGCACCCTGTCCTTCCCCCTCCACCCTCCAGCAACCCTCAGTTTGTTTCCTGAGATTTAGAGTCTTGCGATTTGTCTCCCTCCCTGGTCCCGTCTTGTTTTATTTTTTCCCTACCTACTCCCCACGAACCCCCGCTCTGCCTCTCAAATTCATATCAGAGAGAAAGAGAGATCTTTCTCTGATTGACTTATTTTGCTCATTTTTTCATTGTCGGTAGCTTTTTATCTTGAATGCTGTGATATTAGAAGAAAATTTGGAAATGAAAATTGCCTGTAATCCCATGACTTTAGCATAAGTACTTGCATGTTAGGTTCCAGTTTTTGCCATTTAATTGTAACTCTTGATGCATTCAGGATTTTCCCAGGAAATCTGTCATTTTTTATATTTGAAGTTTAAATATCTGGAATAAAGTACAGTAGAACAAAATAAGAATTTCAGTTACTCTCAGGACATGTTCCTTATTTCTTAGTACTTTATTCTTTTTGTAACAGTGTTTCATTCAAGTGTCCTGTGTTTTTCCACAAAATGTGTAGGGAGCTACTCTCCTTGTTAAAAGTAGCTGTGACTGAATTATTCTCACAGAGTAATATGGCAACAAGCATGTAAATGTGTGAATTACACTCCCCCATTCACCCAAGGGAAATGCCTCCTGAGCTTGGAGATTATTTAAATGTTAACATTAAGACACTCTCTGAGAGTACTGAAGATTTGACCTTATTATCTATCAGCAACATTAGAAAAGAAAATCTTTACCTAAAGTACTCTTGCTTTTAGGTACAAAACTCAGACATTTATCTTTTCTTCTATTAAATTTCTGTTTCCTTAAATTTTTCTGTTACACAAATCTTTAGTCATAAACAAGTAGAGATTTAGCAGGCAAACCCCTATGTACCCATCACTGAGATTTGTGATACCTTTTTTTTTTCTCTGTCCCCCTTTTTTTTTTAAGATTTGGTTGATTTGAGAGAGAGAGAGAGAGAGAGAACATGAGGTGAGGGAGGGGCAGAGGAAGAAGGAGAAGCAGACTCCCTGCTGAGTAGGTAGCCCCCCACAGTCCCGATCCCAGAATCCTGAGATCATGACGAGCTGAAGGCAGATGCTGACCCAACTGAGCTGTGCGGGCATCCCTCTTGATCACCTTTCCCCCAGTAGATTTTTTTCTTACTTCAAAAGATAAATGACAATAACATAAAAGTCTTATATTTGTCAAAGGAAAATAAAGCTGAACAACAAGAACAAAAAAATCACAAAGAATGCTAACCTTGTTATAAAGTGTACCTATTCAAGCAATAATAACTTAATTTTTGCATGCCAGATACTGTTTTGGTTTTTTTTTTAATATTTTATTTATTTGACAGAGAGAAACACAGCCAGAGAGGGAACACAAGCAGGGGGAGTGAGAGAGGGAGAAGCAGGCTTCCTGCCAAGCAGGGAGCCTGATGTGGGGCTCGATCCCGGGTCTCTGGGATCATGACCTGAGCCGAAGGCAGTTGCTTAACCAACTGAGCCACCCAGGTGCCCCAGATACTGGTTTTTAAAATTATAGTAGTCTGCTTACAAGAGTTTAAAGAAATGGATATTCTCCTGTATCATTGGTGAGTGTATGCATTGTCACAGTCTTTCGGAAGGCAGTTGGTGAGGGGGATGTATCAGGATTCTTAAAGATGTACAGCCATACTCTTTAATCTAGTACTTCTGCTGCTGGGGTATTCTGAGTAAATATTTTGGTCTGTGAGGAAAAGTTTGTGACCAGTTTTTTTTATTGAAGTTTGTGATAAATATTAATAATCTAAGTGGCCACCGGTAAGAACCATGATTAGGGAATTATGGCATGACCACAGAACAGAGCATTATGAAGTCATTAAGATGTTTACCAGAAGTTCATAACCATGTAAAATGTTTATAATGTAACATTAAATAAAGTTCTAAAGTAGAGCATTGTCTAATTCTATATGTGCTGTTCTGTTACATAGCACTATACACTTGTTTACTTTTATATATTTTTTAAGTTACTATAATGGGCATGCATTACTTAAACAATGAAACTCACAAAAATGAATTATCTTTCTCTTACTTGCTTAATTGTATATTTAATATTATTTAGCTTGTTTTTAAACTATCTTTCTATTGTTGATTTCTTATTTAATTGCCTGTGGCCAGCAAATGGTCTAAATGATACAGGTTCTTTGAAAATACATTGAGGTTTCCTTTGTGACTTAGTATTTGATCAGTATCCCACATGTACTTAAAAAAGGGTATATAATCTCTTGTCTGCATGCAAGGAGTCTCTCTGTCCTTCCCAGCCACTCTCTTTCCCTCCTCCCTTTCTACTCACATGCACAAGATTATATATATTCTATTATAAGTATATTATATTTAGCTTTTGTCTAAATCTTTTTCTGCTTACTAAATTTTTTTTTTTTGTCTGTATGACATATCATTGTCTGATACAGATGTGTTAAAATCACCTATCATGATTGGGAACTGTATTATCCATTCAGGCTTCTGTATCGATTTACAGTAGACTAGGTGGCTTAGGCAACAAACACTTTATTTCTCGTGGTTCTGGAGGCTGGGAAGTCCCAAGATCAACGTACTAGCAGAACCAGTGTCTGACGAAGGCACTCTTCATGATTTGCAGATGTGTCTTCTTGTTGTACCCTCACATGGCAGAATGGCAAAGAGGGAGTACTCTTCCTCTTATAAAAACACTAATTCCATCAGGAACCTAATGACTCGATTATTTCCTAGAGGTCCCATCTCCCAATGCTATCACAATAGGGCTTCAGCATATGAATTTTGGGGGCATACAAATGTTCATTCCATAGCAGGGATTGTGAAATTCTCCTAATTTATCTATTTTTCCTCTTTGCATTTTGAGACTGTGTTGTTAGGTGCATGTAAGTTTGGTATAACTTTTTGGTGATTTTTCCATTTGTCATTGTGTAGTTTCTCTATACACATTAGTATGTTTTGTCTTAATTTTTTTTCACTTGAAATACAAAACCAAAAAATGTAGGAAAAACAACCAGAAGGAAAACATTGTAATGCCGGCAGTGCTTGTGTTGGAAGATGGGATATACAGTGCTTTTTTTTCATAAAATATGACGATTCCTTTTAGTCATACAATTTAAATTTTTGTATTACATTTTTACTTTAATATAAATTATTTCAAGTGCAATTTTTAAAAGATCTTTGTCTTTATTTTATTATTATTAAAGATTTTATTTATTTATTTGACAGTGAGAGACACAGTGAGAAAGGGAACACAAGCAGGGGGAGTGAGAGAGGCAGAGGGAGGCTTCCCACCCAGCAGGGAGCCTGATGTGGGGCTCAGTCCTAGGACCCTGGGATCATGACCTGAGCCAAAAGCAGACCTTAATGACTGAGCCACCCAGGCACCCCTTAAGTGCAATTTTTATCTTAACTCTACCAACATCTAATGAGGACAGGTTTTTAAGCTATTTAACCTGTGGTTAACCTGTAGTTTTAATAATATGGGCAACTGTGCTAGTGGTATTTTATTTAAGCTTAATATGTTACCATTGATGCTGAGCTTGTATAACGATAAAATAAAAGAGATGAATTTAAGAAATAATTTTCTATCTTACTACATCTTTTTTTTCTTTTCTTTTTTTTATAAAAGGAAGGATTACGGCCAGGAGATACAACCAGCACTTTTTGTGGCACTCCCAATTACATTGCTCCTGAAATTTTAAGAGGAGAAGATTATGGTAATAAATAAATAGGTGGCATTTTAGCTGTGTGCTCGATGGGCGGTTAACTGTGGTACCAATTGCATTACATTATACTATAGTATTTAAATAATAATTTATCAATATAAACTTTCTTGATCTCCTTAAAACCTACATGAAAACCCTAACCTATGAAATCGGAGATAGTGGGACCTTACCAGTATTTGAGGGTACAGATTTTTTTTTTTAAGATTTTATTTATTTATTTGACAGAGAGAGAGAGATCACAGGTAGGCAGAGAGGCAGGCAGAGAGAGAGAGGAGGAAGCAGGCTCCCTGCTGAGCAGAGAGCCCAATGCGGGCCTTGATCCCAGTACTCTGAGATCATGCCTGAGCTGAAGGCAGGGGCTTTAACCCACTGAGCCACCCAGGCGCCCGAGGGTACAGATTTGAATAATATTTTATTAATGGCAACACTGAAAGTATTAGGCACTAATATAAGCAGTTTATACATATTAATTAAGCCTCTCAATAATCCTAGGAGGTAAACACTGTTAATTCCTGTTTTACAGAAAGTTTAAATAACTTGCCTAAGGTCCTTCAGCTAGAAAGTGTCAGAGTAGGGATTTAAATTTTAGCCATGTGACTCCAGAGTCATGAACCCCTAGAAGATTGTTTATATTTTCTGGGATGTTTCCTCCAGGAATCTGAAAAATGAGGGGAAGATTGACTGCATGTCAGGAACCAGAGGATATATTTATCTAAAGAATACATTTGATGTCTTGGGTTCTGGTCCTCTGATATCAACAGATGTAAAGGAGGATGGGTACTTCTGACAGCTGCTCATAATCTGATTCTGAGGTCCTTCAAGGATCTTTAATCAGCTAGCAGAAGATCAGGTTTCAGACCAAGGAGAGTTATTCTCAAGTACAATTTAATTATATCCTCAAAAACAACATGTTAGAAACAGTTCATGAGTCTGAAATTACAGGCATATTTTGGGAAAGAAACTTAGGTTTCATTTCCAATATTTTATTTTTTTAAATTTATTTTTAAAGATTTTATTTACTTATTTTAGGGAGAGTGAGAGAGAGCCTATGCAGGTAGGGGGAGGTGTAAAGGCACAGGGAGAGGAAGAGGGGAAGAATCTCAAGCAGACTGCACTGAGCCCAAACCTGATACAGGGATCAAACCCATGATCCTGAGATCATGACCTAAGTTGAAACCAAGAGTCAGGTGCTTAACTGGATGAGCCACCCAGGTGTCCCTCCAATATTACATTTTTAAAGTTGTCTTTTAGGTACCTCCCCTTGTTGATAAGTGAATTATTCCTGTAATCTCAGTGCCTACCATGATAGTTATTTTTTTATTGTGTTATGTTAGTCACCATAGTTATAATGCATTTAAGAGTTTAGGGTTTTTTTTTAATCTTTTTTTTAAAGACTTTATTTATTTGACAGAGAGAGAGAGATCACAAGCAGGCAAAGAGGCAGGTGGAGAGAGAGAGGAGGGAGCAGGCTCCCTGCTGAGCAGAGAGCCCAATGTGGGTCTTGATCCCAGGACCCTGAGATCATGACCTGAGCCAAAGGCAGAGGCTTTAACCCACTGAGCCACCCAGGCGCCCTAGAGTTTGATTTTTCATTGTATTTATTTTTTCATTATATAATAAAATGAATCTCAAGTTACTGACTTTCAAGAATGCAAAATAGATCATTTATTGTTTTAAAAATTTTCTTTTTTGAAGGTTTCAGTGTTGACTGGTGGGCCCTTGGAGTGCTAATGTTTGAGATGATGGCAGGAAGATCTCCATTTGATATTGTTGGAAGCTCTGATAACCCTGATCAAAACACAGAGGATTATCTCTTCCAAGGTAATTTATAGTATTTTATGGCGGTCCTCTGTGAATAACCTATTCTAGAGTGTGAATGAGGATGGCTCACATTTTTACTTTGAGTAAGAGGAAAATATTCTGGACAGTGTACTTAATATGTGAGTCCTTAATTTTTTTTTTTTAAGATTTTATTTATTTGACAGAGAGAAACACAGCTAGAGAGGGAACACAAGCAGGGGGGCAGTGAGAGAGGGAGAAGCAGGCTTCCCACCGAGCAGGGAGCCCGATGTGGAGCTCAATCCCGGGTCTCCAGGATCATGACCTGAGCCAAAGGCAGAGGCCTAACCACTGAGCCACCCAGGCGCCCCGAGTCTTTAATTTTTTTAAAAGATGTATCTTCCTACCTCTCTACCTTCAGTCCATTTGCCAGTTACTTTCTCATATTCAAAAATATTACAGAGAGGTTCCTTCAAATTGTATATCAGAGAGATTGGAGGAGGTAATCCTGTGACTAGAGAGGACAGTCTTTTCACGTGGACCCTGAAGGTGAGTCCCTAAGTCCAAGAACAACATGGAGAAAAAGTAGGGTACTAAGAATAAAAGAGGATCAAAAGGTGAAGAAAGAGGCCCACGACTATAAATAGAATCGAACTGGATACAAATAAGCAGGCACTGAGGTAATATATGTCATGTCTTATTTTTTCTGCTAGAATGCTGTATATCCCTCATAATAAAAATGTCAAGATTGAAGCCAGGTAAAAGTTAAATATAATGCTATAATTTTGTCTTTCCAGTTATTTTGGAAAAGCAAATACGCATACCACGTTCTCTGTCTGTAAAAGCCGCAAGTGTCCTGAAGAGTTTTCTCAACAAGGTATAAATTGAATATAACAATCTTTAGTGGTTTATCTGTATGCCAGTGAAACTGTAAGTAGGGGTTCGGGCAGTGTAACATTTCAAAACATCAGAGTATATAATTTTTCAGTTAGATCTGGAATTTATCTCATTACCAAAGAGTAATTTGACAGCATTAGATCCTGAGATGAGTTGACCTTTCCATTTTGGCAAGGTCGTTCACCCCCAGCTATATACTACATATGGTGTTTTAATGTAAATGATATATATCATGTACACAATTAGAGAAAAATTACAGTCTTTGGGGATAGCCTCAGTCGTACTTATAGCTCTGTTACTCAGTTTTCTCTGGGTTATATTCAGAGACTCTCCTCCTTATTGAGCACTTGGTAGTAGTGTTCCCTACAGATTATCATGTCAATAGCCCTAGATAAAATTCAGAAGAAATGAAATGTTATCATTGGTCTTAAAAAATCTGAAAACCATTCAATTATTTGTTGTGGTCGGTAGATTCGAAGAGTTCTGGGATCTGAGATTGTGATTCTGAACAGGTTTTACTCATAACACTTCTAACACCAAACATATAGGTTTTTTCCACACCAACAACCAATTCTCCAACTCTCCAGATATACTGGGTATCCTACAATTCATTTTTTTTTCTAACACTATCTGCCCAGAGTTAGCATTGGATTCCGGGGGTTTAAGGACTCAGGCACAAGACTGCCTTCCTTTCAGATGCCAGTCACAAATACAGAGAGCCAACACTTCTGTCTGATGTGGCTGCAAAGTTGGAGCCTTCCACTTCAGTCTGGATAATTTGCTGGAATGGCTCACACAACTCCAGCAAATCGTTTCCTTCCTATCACTGGTTTGTTATAAAGATTACAAATGCACAACCAGATGAAAAGATACACAGGGTGAGGTCCAGAAGGATCCTGAAAGCACGGGAACTTCTGTCCCTGTGGAGTTGGGGTGTACCACCCTCACAGCACGTGGATGTGCTCACCAATCCAGGAGCTGTCCAAGCCACAGGGTTCAGAGGGTTTTATGGAGGTTCCATGACATGGGCACGATTGATTAAATCACTGGCCATTGATGATCGAACTCAATTTCCAGCCCCTCTGAAAAGTTACAACTCTGTAATCACATGGTTGGTTCCTCTGGCAACCACATCCCATCCTGAAGCTATTACATGCCCACCAAGGGTCACCTTATTAGCATAAACTAAGGTATAATCGAAAGGGACTTGGTATGAATAATGACACTTCTGAGACTTAGGAAATTGTAAGGCTTTTGGGAGCTCTGTGTCAGGAACCTGGGACAGACCCCAGATATGCTTCTCACTGCATCACTGTGATCTTGGCAAATCATAAATCTTACTTTAAATAAATTATAGGTTAGAAAGTAGGTTGATGTCCGTTTTCCTTCTCAAGTACATATAGATAAGATGATGACAAATTTTTTTCAAAAGATTTTATTTATTTATTTGACAGAGAGAGAGAGAGATCACAAATAGGCAGAGAGGCAGGCAGAGAGAGACTGGGAAGCAGGCTCCCCGCCGAGCAGAGAGCCCGATGTGGGACTCCATCCCAGGACCTTGAGATCATGACCTGAGCCAAAGGCAAAGGCTTAACCCTCTGAGCCACCCAGGCACCCTGATAATGACAGACTTTAATAAAATAAGAAATTGAAGCTTTTGAGTACTTTATATGAAGAAAGATTTGAAATGGAAATCTGAGTGTTAACACACTGAAAAATGAAGGTGAAAGGTTTTGATATTCAAAATTAAATGTCTTTTATTGGAAAGGAAAATGGTAACATGGTCTCATTCATAGTAATGAATAAGCCATGACTTTTTATAAATTGCAGCCCCTTCTCTGTCCAGTGATTCACATAATGGTTGTAGCACTGTACACGGATGATAGTTTGTTGCTGTAATTGGGCATAGAGCTTTTTAAAATGAGCCAAGAACAAACTTGCGAAGTTTGGGTTTTGTATATATTGACCAGCACTCTAACTTATGCCAAAGAAATAATAGGATGCTGCTCATATGATTCTGCTGCTTTCCCCCCCTTTTTTCTTTAGCAAGGAGTAGTGACCTAATGTCCATTAGAACCACATGATAGCTGGAGAGAGAGTCATGAGGAAATCTTGTCACAAGCTTCAGATACTCATTTAAGTCTAGTGTTGTACTACATAGAAATAAAAGGTAGACCATTCTGATTTCAGATACAAAGGTATCATATAATAGACATGAAACCCGGTTCACAAGATGATTTGTTCTAAAGAATGATATCCACCCACTTCTTAAAACATTTCTTCCCACCATAGGACCCAAAGGAACGATTGGGTTGTCATCCACAAACAGGATTTGCGGATATTCAGGGACACCCATTCTTTCGAAATGTCGATTGGGATATGGTATGTAAATTTTCATTGTTTTCTATATTAGGTTTCATTATTATCTTGGGCCAGATTTTATTATCTTAAAAAAATGTTGAAAAACAAATATATCACAGCTTCAGTAACTTAAAACCACTCTCTAAAGTGCTTTTTAAAAAGCTTCCAAAACAGTAATAGCTTAGAATATTAATTTAATGGACTAGGTTGTAATATTAGTAAAGCCTGCATCAGTGTTCAGCTTTGTAAATGATTGCCATTCTTCTGAATACTGTAGAGCCATTGCTAAGAACTCACGGGGGTAGGACGAGGAGGCATCTGAGGGCAGAGGAGAAATGTAGAGGTGGAATTTTTTGGAGGAACGTGGGCTTGAGCTGTCATCTAATACATCTTTTCTAGATGGAGCAAAAGCAGGTGGTACCTCCCTTTAAACCAAATATTTCTGGGGAATTTGGTTTGGACAACTTCGATTCTCAGTTTACTAATGAACCTGTCCAGCTCACTCCAGATGATGAGTAAGTAATTCTATAGACTGAAATATTTCTTTTTTTTTTTTTTTTAAAGATTTTATTTATTTGACAGAGAGAAACACAGAAAATAAAGATTTTATTTATTTGACAGAGGGAACACAAGCAGGGGGAGTGAGAGAGGGAGAAGCAGGCTTCCTGCCGAGCAGGGAGCCCGATGTGGGACTTGATCCCGGATCTCCGGGATCATGACCTGAGCCAAAGGCAGTCGCTTAACCAACTGAGCCACCCAGGCGCCCCGAGACTGAAATATTTCTAAAGTTCTTTGGAAGTTTCATTGTTAGTGGCTACACGGTGCTTCATTATCAGATTATAGTACAGTTTATTTAGCCATTCAGTTATGGGATATTTGAATCTATGACACTTATAACAACTGCCCTCTTTTACCTTGCCTTCCATGCCTTATCCAAATTCTCAGAACAGCCTTGTAAATCTGCTTGTTGTCCTCTTCGTCTTATGGATGAGGAAACTGAGTCTTAGAGAGGTGAAGCAGAGTTTCACAGATGTTGAAGGTACCTGAGGCCCACGCTCCTGCCTGCCCTGGGCTGCCTGATTGTGCTGATGGCCATCTTTGAGTCCCTGCTTGTTACCTTCAGATTCCTAGAAAGTGAATTAGGTCCAAGAGGATCAAATGCTTCAAGCTCTTGATGTGTATTGCAAGATTGCTTTTTAAAAAGATTACATTACCCTACCAAGTCCAGCCAACAGTGATCTGACATGTTTTTTAGGGTTATTTTGCATCTTCTAAAAGTATGGTTTCGAATAATTTGGGGGTGTTTGATCATTGACCTGCCATTACAGATTTGTTCTCTGATCTCGAGGAGGCCCTTCCTCCTCAGCAGTATTTTTACTCACTTCTTGTTAATTCCTATCACATTCCTCACCCAGCTGTTGCAGACTGTACATTTTAGAAGCCTTCGGTCTCACCCCCGTGCCCCCCACTATTGGTGACTCAGCCTTGCCTTACCTGACTGCAAGGATTGGGACCTCCTGGTGTGAGCTCGCTCCCTTTTCAGCTCTCACCAGACCACGGCACAGCTCACAATTGCTCTCTTACCTCCTTTTCTTTCTTCCCTGTGCTTGGATGTCCCTTGTTTGCAGGGGATGCCCCATTTCCCTACGTCTGTTTCCTTAGCTTCTGCCAGGATTTTATTTTGTCAGTTATGTTCATTCCCTCACCTCCTTTAATTCCTCTTTCCTGGCTGCTTTTCTGCTACTTCCCAACATGCTCAGAAATCCTAGCTTTTCCCCTGAATCTTAGCTCATCATTGAGCCATCACACTTTCTTCCTTCATTTTCTTTTCAAAATAATTAGTAGATGCTCATGGTCAAAGAAAAATAAATAAGCAGTATCTCGCTCAAACTCCTTCAGAAGAGCTAACGTTGCCTGCCGTATGCCTTCCCACTCCGGGCACTTCGACTCCTCCTTACAGTTTAACCTGTTCCTCCAGTGTCGGCAGGTTGAACTGACTTGTTAATTTCTGATTTTTAAAGCATATTCTGGTCAGTCCTCATCCCTCCTGATGTCTGTGCAGCATTGGCGCTCACAGCCTTGCTTTGGTTGGCAGGAGCCATCTGCTTCTGCGGTGTCTCTGTGACCACTTGTCGTCCCTTTCTCCCTGTCCACTTGAGATTGGGACGTTACGACAGCCTTCTCTTTGCTACATGCAGTTTGTGCCTTGGAGATTTCCGCCAGCCCCACAGTATTGATACCCGCTATTTAAATGACTCCCAGCAAAACTGGCAAACAGTTGTTGAGTAGAAGGCACTGTGCTAAATATTAGACATTCAAAGACGATTAAGATGTAGGTCGGTCTCACAAAAAGCTTCCTGTCTACTAAAGGAGAGAGAGAGATGTACCAATATCGTAACTTCTAACAGTGTCATGTGTTAGACAGAACACCAGAGTCAATCAGAGGTCAGGAATTTGAACCCTGATACCACCTCTTCCCACTGGGTGTCCTGGGTTTGAATTTCATAACTTCTCAGAGCCTGTTCTCTTACTGCCTATGTCCCAAGGCCGCTGTGAAGAATAGGACGGTGGCTTCTGAAGCTCCGAGCCTCCACCCCGTATCTCTCCTGAGCTGAATTTCTGTCTGCTTATTTGAACATCTCCCCTATTCTGTCAGATAAGCACCTGAACATACGAAATCTGACATACTTCAGGAATGACCCTTGAGGTGCCTGGGGCATGTGACTCGATCTCAGGGTTGCAATTTCGAGCCCCATGTTGGGTATAGAGATTAAAAAAGAAAGGAAGAAAAGAAAAGTCATGATTCTTTATTATCTCTTTTTCTGTTGTGCTAAATCAGTTCCTTATTTTTATTTACCTTTTTCTGCTCACCATGTATTCGTTTGGATTCTAAATGCCCATGATTATGGACTCTTCCTTTTCCTTAACAAACTGTAACACATTCAGCCACCAGTAAGTTTGTTCTTCCTTTACTTCATTACTGCTTCAGACCCTTCGTTTTCATTCCCATTGCCATGAGTCCGGTTCACATCCCTTTCAGATCATATCCAGAATATGACACCGTGCTCCTCATTGGGCATCTTTATTTTGCCACCCACTCGGCACTTCTCACGAAGTAGCACTCCCAGTTCTGTTACCCCGCTTGTCAGAAGCCTCTGGGAACCTCCTGCTTGCCTAGCAGATAAAATCTGTGCTCTCGGCCAGCGGTTATGGCCTCCCACCCTCTCCTTCCACCTGACTCCCTGGCCGTCTCTCGCCGTGCTCTGTGTTCTGACCAGTCTGTGTTACTCTGCGTTCCCTGATGCTGTGCTCTTACCTTGGTTCATGCCGTTCCTCTGTATGCATCCTTCATTTTTACAGACTGAAATCTCCATCTCTCTGAGCTATGGCAGATGCAGCCAGATCTTTGGTGAATCAAGGTGAACCTCCTCAGGGTAAACATCACTGACTTCTTTGAGCTAGCCATTACCTTTCTTCCAGATCATCTGTCATTTGACATGCCTCTGTTCCTGTGCTTTCAACTTGAATAAATGACTTGCATTTTCTCAGACCCAACATCATCTTTCATAATTCCATTCAGTCCGTGTTTATGCAGTGGATGCTGGCGTTCTTGATTTCTCCAACTACAAGGCACCGTTTTTTTTTAGAACTGTGGTTAGATCAGGGCTTAGCTCTCCTGTATGAGACTCAGCAGGCACTGCTTTCTCTTGTAGCTTTTTGTTGTCTGAGGTACCTTCCCTCCTCGAAGGAAGGGACTGTCCTGTGTAATTTTGTGCTCTGCAGCATGGTGTGTGCATTTAAGTTTTAAAATATTCAGTAGTACTACTCTTACTGTATATTAAATTAGGAGTCCTGTGTAGCAGAGTGCCACCGTGTCTACGGCCTGTGATCCATTACCTCCTTGTGGTGTCTTTCTGGGCACCTGTCCCTATTGCCTTTTCCTTTGCTTACCTTCCTTTTTTTTTTTTATTAAGATTTTATTTATTTATCTGACAGAGAGAGAGATAGTGAAAGAGGGAACACAAACAGGGGGAGTGTAAGAGGGAGAAGCAGGTTTCCTGCCGAGCAGGGAGCCCGATGTGGGGCTTGATCCCAGAACTCCGGGATGATGACTTGAGCCGAAGGCAGACACTTAATGGCTGAGCCGCCCAGGCGCCCCTTTGTTAACTTCTCCTGGGTCTGTCATCATCACCTTCCAGTTGAGGTGATGACTAAATTGAATGCTAATTCAGACCTGTATGTTCACCTGTAAGGATGAACGTTGCTCAGGTCAAAAGTTAAAATTAACTAGGCTTGTGACAATTGTGACTTTTTTATTCCTAGCCTTCAATTTTGCACCACTTCTAAGGATTCCATAGAAGTTCTAAACTTCCTTATTAGTCTTCTTTTATTTTCAGTACTCTTGGTTCTTCTAGAAAATGTTTTGGAACTAATCTAGACACTTAATAGATTGCCTCCCCTTAATTTATGTAAATCAGCCTTATTTTTTCATTTTGTTTTACCAGTTATATAAAAAGTAAAAAGGAAGAAATGTAGGTTATGAAAATTAATTTATTTTTCTTTCAACAGTGACATCGTGAGGAAGATTGATCAGTCTGAATTCGAAGGTTTTGAGTACATCAATCCTCTTTTGATGTCTGCAGAAGAATGTGTCTGATCCTCATTTTCCAACTATGCATTTTGCTTGTGTTGCCATTTAATGCATGAATAAACTTGTTACCGGCCTGGATACAATGAACCATTTTATAGTTTTCACCTACAAAAAGCACTCAATATATTCTGTTATTGGCGAGTTCTGTTATTAGAGAGTCAATTTACCACATCTAACTGTGAAAAAGAAAATGAGACTTGTTTCCAGACAGTTCTGTCAACACTTAACTATATTGGTAATCCAGCAGCCTACTGATGAGTAATGAAGTTGTCCTTTTGTTTAAGGGAAATACTTACCACCGCTTTTAAACAGAGTATCTGTTGCTTTAAGGCACCTGGTGGGATTACGTTATAAGCCTCCTGTGATTTTTTTGTCATTCTTCATTCACCTCACCTTGAAGTGTTTAATTTTGATATAAAACAATAATTCAAGCAACAACAATTTATTATATTACCTGTTACTTTCTGAGTTGTGTTTAAAAATTCAACTGTAAATTTTATTGCCTGGGATAATTAAATTATTGATTTTTAAGGCAACAGTTATTAAATTGGTAATAAAAGATGACGCTTGCTTTGAGTTAAGGAATACAAATTCTCCTTGAGGGAGAAAAACAGGCACAGTTTATCAAGTATCTGATTCCAAATCATTAGCTGCTCTTGAAAAACTGATGAGAATGATTTCTTTAGTATAGGGGCATTAGCCTCTGAGCTTACTCCTTTAGCTAGAACTTTAACTGGAATGTTACTAAATGCCACTCAAAGAGCCCAGGATGCTTTTGAGTGGATCATGTCTCAGTATATAGAAAGGAAAAAAAATAGAAATTTTAAATAGATACAGAAAAGTGCAATGGTGAAATTTATTCCTTCATTAGCAAATCCCAGTTATTTTTTGTGATGTGATTTAGATAATAAGGAAGCATTCATTATCAGACTTGTAAAAGGATTCCATTATCCAGTGGAGATAGAAACATATGCTCTTTTTTCCTTATAATTTAGTATAAAGGAAAAGTATCTTCCAAATAGTGTCTTAACCATTCTCACTTCTTCACCAGAGCCCCATTATCCCTAATTTTGGGCCCTGTTTATGGAGTCTTCAGTGATTATTTTAAAAAATAAAGTGAACGCAAATAAATGTTAGAGACAGACACATACATTCACCACGTTTCCATCTCCTTAAGTGAGTTCTTATTAAGTAGGTAACACATGTAATCAGAGTGAAAAACATTTCAAGGACAGAGTTCTTCAGATTATTTTTTATTAATATTAGTGTTTAGCAGTTTATTATTTAAAGGGATGCCAGTGATATTATCTGTTTATTTTGAATTTTTTTTTAATGAAAAGGGATGTAAAAAGTAACCATAATCATCTAAGTTACTTACAAATGTCCAATCTTAGTAAAATTGAATTTTGGGGAAAGCTAGCTAGTCTTAAAATTAGAATGATTTAAAATGTATAGGCATTTAATAAATTATCTCTTTTTTTTTGGATGCTACATTTTATTAGAAATGTAATTTTTCTGAAGTTTCTGGCCATATACATACTCATTTTTTTTTAAATACCTAAATCTGAAAGTAATGAAAACCTCAAAGGAAAGTTTATATACATGCCCATGTTTATGTAACAGGTATATGTTTTCTTAATACCTGAAACTTGTTTTAAGAAGCAGTATAAAGTATAAAGCAGTATAAAGCAAACCATAAACTCAGAGAAAATACTGACATATCAGAAATGTATTTATGATCTTGCTTTTAAGGGGTACTGTTTCCCTAGGGCATTAGTTCTCAAGTTTCAGAATGGGGAACAATCACCTGGGACATTTGTTTAAAATGCACATTGCTGGGCCCACCTTAGAATTCTGATGGGTCTTTGGACCTTATTTTGAGAAACACTTTCTTTGAGCTATTCTTTTATTTTCTTTTGTAGTTATATATTAGAATATTCATGATAAGTTTTGAGAAAGGGGTAGGCAGTGAGTCATTATCTTATCTATAATTTTAAATAAATTTTGAATGACTTCTTCAAGTTAAATATCCCCCCCCCAAAAAAAATCCCATCTATTTTCTATCAGTAACGTTACAAATGATGAACATTTTTCTGTGATGAGGTTTTAACCATTATTCAGGGTGGTCTTTTGCTTTTATATATTTTTTTAACAAATAAGATTTACCATGTATATTTTATATAAAATTGCATTACAAATATGTTTTTAATTATGTTCTGTTTTTTGTAGTTTTTAAGTGCCATGCCAATTCCTTTTATATTCTATAGAAGTTCTCTCAAAACACTCAGTGGGAATAAGGCAGTTGACAGAATAGTTGGAATTTTGGTGTTCTAAGAAAAAATTTATTTTGCATAAGCATGTCTGTGGTCAGATCATTTTATGTATTATGCAGCCTGAATTGCATATCAGGTATTATGCTTGTTTAGTACCTGTACATTTACTTTAAAGTTTTGTTTTGTTTTGATTTTTGTCATGTGGAATACTGCCTTGGTCATCATAATGTAATCTGTGTTTGTGTACTCTTTTTTTACTTAAAAATCTTTAAATAAAATGTTTAATACTCATCCAGATTGGAACAGGTTTAATATGTAGCATTTCAGAAATTTGTTTAAGAACAGGATGCATCAAAATATGTTCAAGAAGGAAAGTAGACTTTTTTTTAAAAAAAAAGATTTTATTTATTTATTTCACAGAGAGAAACACAGCGAGAGAGGGAACAGAAGCAGGGGGAGTGAGAGAGGAGGAGCTCGATCCCGGGTTTCCGGGATCATGACCCAAGCCGAAGGCAGATGCTTAACGACTGAGCCAGCCAGGCACCCCGGAAAGTAGACATTTTAGAGTTTGGAATTTGGCTCTACTTAAAGCAGCATTCTGGTAGTACTAATGCCACATCCTAGACATTCATAAAATATTGTTCAGTGTACTTTTTTTATTGTATTTCTTTTTTTACTTTAAATTTACTTTATTTTTTCAGTATTTCAAGATTCATTGGCCATGCCTCACACTCAGTGCTCCATGCAATAGGTGCCCTCAGTACCCACCACCAGGCTCTCCCATCCCCCCAACCCCTCCCTCCAAGTTCCTCAGTTGTTTCTGTGTCCAAAGTCTCTCATGTTCCATTTGTCTCCCTGAATTACCCTACTTCCCATTTCCTTTCCTTCGCCTACTGTCCTCTATATTACCCCTTATGCACCACAAGTAAGTGAAACCATGTGATACTTGACTTTCTCTTCTTGGCTTATTTCACTCAGCATAATCTCTTCCAATCCAGTCCATGTTGCTACAAAAGTTGGATATTCATCCTTTCTGATGGAGGTGTAATATTCCATTGTATATATGCACCACATCTTCATCCATTCATCTGTTGAAGGGCACCTTGGCTTTTTCCACAGTTTGGCGATTGTGGCCATTGCTGCTATGAACATTGGGGTACATATGATCCTTCTTTTCACTACAACTGTCTTTGGGGTAAATGCCCAGTAGTGCAATTGCAGGGTCATAGGGTAGTTCTATTTTTAATTTTTTAAGGAATCTCCACACTGTTTTCCAAAGCGGCTGCACCAACTTGCATTCCCACCAACAGTGTAAGAGAGTTCCCCTTTCTCCGCAGCCTCTCCAACACTTGTTGTTTCCTGACTTGTTCATTTTGGCCATTCTGACTGGTGTAAGGAGGTATCTCAGTGTGGTTTTCATTTGAATTTCCCTGATAGCTAGTGACGATGAACATTTTTCATGTGTCTGTTAGCCATTTGTGTATCTTCTATGGAGAAGTGCCTCTTCATGTCTCTTGCCCATTTTTTGATGTGTTCATCTTCTTTTTGGATGTTGAGTTTGAGTAGTTCTTTATAGATCTTGGATATCAGCCCTTTGTATTGTCATTTGCAAATATCCTCTATTTTTTTATTGTATTTCTTTTAAAGATTTTATTTATTATTTGACAGAAACACAGCAAGAGAGGGAACATAAGCAGGGGAGTGAGAGGGAGAAGCAGGCTTCCTGCAGAGCAGGGAACCCAATATGGGGCTCGATCCCAGGTCTCCGGGATCATGACCTGAGCCGAAGGCAGACATTTAACAACTGAACCACCCAGGCATACCTCTTCAGTGTATTTTTAAACTCACTCTTCTATGTATCCCTGCTATTGGAAAACAAATTAGTAAAAAATCAGCTGAACATAGCGCATTTTAACTAGTTTTGAAACTGAAGCAAATTTAAAGAGGTTCAGAATAGGTTATTCCCAAACTATGTTGCACAGTGATCCAAAGTTCCAGAACTTCTCCTTTCTCGGTTGTAGCTCGAGTCTATATATAGCAGGTGTGAGCCTGGCACCCCACACTTAACAAACCTCTTTACCACAGCTTAGTGTCTCCTTCCCTTCACAAGGAGAGTGAAATCTTAAGTGCCTTTACTTTTTTTTCTCAGCGGACTTGTCAGTGAGCTAAGGCTTGTATATTAAAACCACCTAAGACTGATCTCCTGTGTCTTTTTTTATTTTACTTTTTTAAAGATTTTACTTTAAAGTAATCTGTACACCCAGCATGGAACTCAAACTTACAACCCCAAGATCACGTCACATGCTCTACCAACAAAGCCAGGCCCGCACCTCCTGTGTCTTATTTTATCCTAATTTCAATTCTTGCTTAAAGTGGATTTATAGGCGGTATTAATGAAGTTCTGCTCAAGCTAGCCCCAGTATCAAATCATAAATTTGACTGTTTTCTTTAAGATAGTAAAATCCCAAAACAGAGTCAAGAGGAGTTTGCAGCTTTAGGGAAATTGTGCAGTAAGGCAGTCACTAAGGCAACCGGTTTCTCCCTGAAAGGTAAAGCCAGTCTCCAGTTTTTAAAATTCAGCAGCTTGGTTTCTGGACAACACCCAACAGTGAGTCATTTGGTATACTGATGGCCTGTCTCCCTAGATTTACCCTCCTCTGCCCTAGCACTTCAAGGATCAGTTAAGGCCCAGATAATCCATGTAGTTTGTATCCATAGTTTATTATTCCAGAATATACTGTAATTTACTATGCATAGTGCTAAAAAAGAATCTCTGGCCTTGACATTCAAGATAGAGCATAGACACACTAAGAAAGATGTTCATGTCTGTAGCAAATAGTCCAATGATAGGAGCCAAACAAATGCAGTAAAATCTACAGAATGTGGTCGTGATAGTTTATTATCTTCACCAAAGAAACTTGTCTGAGTTTTACTTGACATTCATATGTAATTTATGCGAGATGTTTTTCAGATTTGTGGTAGATTCCACAAAGCTTTCAGAATTCATATATACACAGTAAGAATTCATTTATGTACAAAGTAATTCATTTATATATACATATATGCTTTATATATTATATTTGATTGTTTTTGGCTCTTGTGCCCAGAAATATGAATGGGAATGGGAGAGAAAATTGTTGGATGCTTCTGCTTAGATTGGATTTTGTACAATTCATCTCTGAAATTTATGATGAAAATGAACCTGGCTCAGAATTTGAGAGTGATTTTCAGCATTCAGTCCACCTTCATGTAGCAATTTGTGCCTTACTGGCATTAACACTATTTTTACTCTATTATTCTTAATGTTTTTATTGAAGAAAATGAAATTATAATTTTTCTAAGAGTTAAATGATTGCTTGATGTGATCTTTTACAGGATGTCTAAAAGTTAAAATCCATGCCAGATGGATTTGAGATTTGAGAGCTTTAGCTTTTTTTTTTTTTTTTTTTTTTTTTAAGATTTTATTTACTTACTTGACAGGGAGAACACAAGCTGGGGCAGTGATAGGCAGAGGGAGAGGGAGAAGTAGGCTCCCCGCTGAGCAGGGAGGAAAACATGGGGTGCAATCCCAGGATCCTGGGATCATGACCTGACCCAAAGGCAGACTGACTGAGCCATGCAGGCGCCCCAAGAACTTCAGCTTTTTCTTTTAGCTTCCAATCATTTTAGCTGATCAGAAGCAAACTCTAATTATATAAGAAAACCCGTTAGAAAAGAAAAAAGAGCCAGTTGAAAAGCTCTACCAAAATCCTTGAAAAATTAGATGCTGCTTTTCTTCTTTCCATAAAAGGTAAGTGTTGGGTTTCTAGACGTAGTGACACGAAATGAGATTTAAAACTTACATGATATAAACTGTCTGTAATGTGGGTGGTTCTACTTGGTTACTTTTCACATTATTCGTAACACAATGTAGGGGAAAATCAGGTAAAGGTAGTGAAGTACAGGAACCTATTCTAACTCACATTTTATGGCCATTTATAGAACATCTTTCTAAGCAACATTTTTTTCTAGGCACTCTAGGTTTTTATTTAAAAGCCAGATTTCTCAACTTAAGGATCACAAAAGGATGTGCATTTGTGAACAGTTTGAAAGTTTACCCAGTTTGAAATAGTACTTCAATGAGGAAAATCTAAGTCACTGTGGCCAAGACTTGCTATTTTGCTAAATTATTCCTTCTTTAAGTTTAAATTTTTAATTGTATTTACTGGAGGCCTTACAATGTGTCTAGCACTCTACCAGTTCTGCAGGATTTAGAAACATCTTATTGTGAGGAATTTTTTGTGATATAAAGAATAAATTCGTTCAGGAAAGTTGGCGTAGGGCGCCTGGGTGGCTCAGTCGTTAAGCATCTGCCTTCAGCTCAGGTCATGATCCCGGAGTCCCAGGAACGGCGGGGTATCTGCTTCTTCCTCTTTCACTCCCCCTGCTTGTGTTCCCTCTCTCGCTGTGTTTCTCTCTGTCAAATAAATAAAATATTTTTTTTAAAGAAGAAAGAAAAGGAAGGAAGGAAGAAAGAAAAGAAAAGTTGGCATAAGTGCAAATGAAAAGTCTGTGCACATGTCACTCCTTTAGGTAGGGGATACTTCCTATGTTTAAAATAAAAATTAACATTCTCCCCGAGGCAGCGAGGTCCGAAACCCAGGGCAGTGGGAGACCCGCAGTGCATCCCCCTCTCAGAATGGTGTTTCTATTTGCTCTACCACCACCAGAGGCCAGTGTGTTGCTGTAATCAAGGTCAGCGTTACCAGCACCTCAGCCCCCTGGAAGACGCGTCTACTCCCGGCAGGCCAGTGAGCAAGAGGTTCTAAGATTTCATGGGTGCTAAACATGGACTGTGATTTTACAGAACGACCAGAAATCAACATTTGAACTGCTCTCCTGAAGGAAATCTCAGATATGTTATCCGGGAGTCTGGCAAGTTATCAGGAAAGTGCTTTGCCTTCTGGGTGGTCAGAACTTTGCTCTTTATTCAACACAAGTGAGGACCTACTATGTGCCGGGCACTGGGGATATATCAAGCAAGAATTTAGTCATATCCTATCTCGTGCTATCTGGGCACTCAGCTGAAGGTACCCTCCAGCTGAAAATAAAAATCAAACCAAGGCTGTTTTCAGTTAAATACCGAGAAACTCAGCGAAAACAAATCCAAGAAATTGCCCACATTCTTTAGTCGTGGAACTTTCTATATCAAATACTATGTGGCATCACAGATTTAACCCCTGAATGTTTGCAGACACTCAGATTGTCCATTAAAAACATGATTTCAGAAGAATTTTGACTCTGTTATTTCAAAAACACTGAATATTTTTGTACTAAAGGTATGTGGTTGAAAGCATCAATTTGCCAAGAAAAGGCATTTTCTCGTTAATCCTGTTGAAAATTAATTTCCACCATGCCTCAATTCCAGGCAACTATTTGCTTCATTGCCAACATAACCGCTTGTGCAATGTGCTGTAAGTTGCATTAAATAACCTCACACCTTCTCTTTCACAGGCTTTTCATCAACAACTTTTTTAAGACTGGTGTGTTGTTGACACCACTTTATAATCCACACATTGTAACTTGATAGTAAGAGGAGCCAGGAAGTATAATATCTGTCCACTTGCACAGTATTCTTATTTTTTTTTTTTAACATTTTATTTATTTGACAGAGAGAAACACAGGCAGAGAGGGAACACAAGCAGGGGGAGTGAGAGAGGGAGAAGCAGGCTTCCCGCTGAGCAGGGAGCTCGATGTGGGACTCAATCTCTGGTCTCCGGGATCATGACCTGAGCCGAAGGCAGTCGTTTAACCAACTGAGCCACCCAGGCACCCCTTTGCACCGTATTCTTAAATGTATAAGAACTCTTTGGCATTTTTTAAAATAGAGGGGAAAGCTTGTTTTTTATAACGAGGCCTGGCATTTAGTTTTGTTGTGTTTTGTTTTTTTACTTTGGTTTTCTGTGATGCTAGAGGAAGTTGAATTTCCCTAAGAAAGTTGCTCCTCAATGTTGGATCCACCCAGAAAGGAATGTTATGTACGGATTTTAATGACTGACATAGACCAGGCATATGGATGAAAACAAACATTTTGCGTTCAATCCTTAGAATCTTCTAGCAGTACCTCCCACCACAGAGTACTACTGGAATCTCTGGAGTGGGACTTGAGACTAGCATCTCAGACTAGTTTCCGTTTAAGTTCTAGAACCACTAACCTCTATTAATATGTGCTACTATCACCATTCAACAGATGCAAAAAAAATAAATAAATAATGGATATTTAGTAAGTAGCTTCCTCAAGGTCCCTATGGTTCCAGTGCCTACTGCTTTCCAAGAGAGTTTATGTAAAGTTTGCTCTAAAATCTCAGTGTCCTTCTGAGAAATGACACACAATGAATACACTGGTTTTCAATTTTTTTTTTTTTAAGATTTTATTTATTTATTTGACAGAGAGATCACAAGTAGGCAGAGAGGCAGGCAGAGAGAGAGGAGGGAGCAGGCTCCCCGCCGAGCAGAGAGCCCAATGTGGGGCTCCATCCCAGGACCTGAGCTGAAGGCAGAGGCTTTAACGCTCTGAGCCACCCAGGTGCCCTGTTTTTCAAATGCTATCTTGCTAACTCGAAGGCCATCTCTGCGGTCTTTTTAAGGCCTTGGTCCGTCCTCAGCCTCTGCAACTGTGTCAGCCTTTCCGTGGTGCTCTGTGTTTTCTATCGTTTGAGCCTCCTGCTTCATAGACAGCCCAGTACTCCTTCCTTTCAAGCACACAGAACTGGGTGGTACTCCCTCGGAAACTGTTCCCAGGGGGCCTGGGTGGCTCAGTCATTAAGCCTCTGCCTTCAGCTCAGGTCATGATCCCAGGGTCCTGGGATCAAGACCCATACTGGGCTCCCACCTCAGTGGTCAGCCTGCTTCTTCCTCTTCCGTTCCCCCTGCTTATGCGCTCTCTCTCTCTCTCTCTCTCTCTCTCTCTCTCTCTCTCTCTCAAATAAATAAATAAAATCTTGAAAGAAAGAAAGAAAGAAAGAAAAAGAAAAAAAGAAAGAAAGAAACTCTTCCCATATCCAACAATGGGTGTGAGCCTGTCCAATGAAAAAATCCTGTGGCTGACTTCCTCACCCAACTCGGATACCTTCGGATCAAGAAGTCCAGGATGCTGCTGATTTCTGGGAACTCAAGGTACCCCTTGAAGCACACCTATCACTAATACACAAGGTGACTGTGGAGGTTCATTCTTTTTTTTTTTTTTTTTTAAAGATTTTATTTATTTGGCAGAGAGAAATACAGCCAGAGAGGGAACACAAGCAGGTGGAGTGAGAGAGGGAGAAGCAGGCTTCCCGCCAAGCAGGGAGCCCGACGTGGGACTCGATCCCCGGTCTCCGGGATCATGACCTGAGCCAAAGGCAGTCGTTCAACCAACTGAGCCACCCAGGCGCCCCGAGGTTCGTTCTTTTAACTATCTTGAAGTTTGTTGTGCCCGTATGCCGGTGATCTGTGCTGACCACCCAGCATGGGATTCCAGAGAGGTAGCCTGCCCCATCCTCACTTTCCCATTCTTCTCTGTTCTCACCCTCCCCAAACCCAGCCTTCCCTCTTCTCTACCCTCCAACCATTTCTCCAGTGTCCACTGGGACCCTCCTTCCTGGGCCAATGAACATTACCAGTGCTCTCAGCCTATTCATCATCACACTCTCCTTTTCTTCTTCTCCTAATCATCCTCCTCCTTCTCCTCCTCCTCCTCCTTCTTTTTTAAAGATTTTATTTATTTATTTGACAGAGATATAGATCACAGGTAGGCAGAGAGGCAGGCAGAGAGAGAGGGGGAAGCAGGCTCCCCCCTGGGCAAAGAGCCCGATGTGGGGCTCCATCCCAGGACCCTGAGATGACCTGAGCTGAAGGCAGAGGCTTTAACCCACTGAGCCACCCAGGCGCCCCTCTCCTTTTCATTCTGACTCCCCTGAAGTCATTGTCTTCCTGCCCCACTCTCTCATCGAAGCTGCTTGTTCTACAGAGGGTCCCAGCTCGGGGCTCAGCACTCTTCTGGTTCCTTAATGTCACTGCCTATCATTCCTCCTCCACCCAGAGATGAAAATCCCACTTCTTCCAGGTTCATGCCACATGGATTGACCACTTTGGTAACGTACTCTTATTCCATTTCATCTGAGGAGGATTGGGCCCCTGGTGCACTGCTGTCTCTACCCTAAGGACTGCCTTCATCCCAGGACCAGAGATCATGACCTGAGCAGAGGCAGATGCTTAACCCACTGAGTCACCCAGGCAGCCCCATTTTTTTAGCCTATTTTATTATCATCTGTCAATTCCACCAATCTGGGGCTTCCAGGAGGAGAGGGGCCGTGTCAGTTTCATTGATCACTGCAGTCCTGCACTGGAGCAATGCTTGGTACGCAGACCCTACAGAAATATAGCGAATGAACAAACAGTACTGGAAAGCGGAAGCTCCCGGTGGCGGGTGGTTTCCTTCTGAGTGGAGATCGTCAGGGTAACTTCCATTGCTGTAGCAGAGTTGGAGATAAGGAGTCCAGACTTTGAGGAGACCATGTGGATGGTTTTTATGCTTTAACAGGGACTGGAAAGCAGAGCTAGGAAAAGACCTTTACTCACACACTGAATGCTGACCTAGGCTAAAGAAACTTTTTGCCACAGTTGGGAAGGTGAATCGTTCTGGGGTTTTGTGGGATTCCCCAGCACTGATGTAAACGGAAGCTTTTAGAGAAGACCCTAAATTTCTCAGGTAATACCTGGAAATCCAGGGAAAGGGGCCTCCTGAAATAAAGCAGAGACTGCAAAGCGCAGAGCGATTTGGCCGATTATGAATTTTCTGTTTTGTAGGAAGAATTTAGGAGAAGAGAATTTCAGTTTATAGACGGCCTCGATAAATGAATCCTATTGAAAATGGAAAATCCTCAGTGGCAGCACAGTTTGAGGATGGGTTTGAATCTCAGAAATACTCCAAAGCCATTTGGCTTCAAGTCTCATGTGGGTGGCAAATCCAGGAAATATTGTTCTGGAAACTTGGACCTTATTTCTGCCTTCTTTCTTCCCCCTGATGCAGGAAATTCTGCTGGAATGACTTTGAGGTAAATAGGACATTTTGCTTCTTCTCTTTGACCCACAGAGGAAGATTTAAAATGTCTGGGTGTGGGGAAGAAATGACTGAGAGAACATCTTTTTCCCTCTTGCACAATGATTCCCCAAAGCTATGCCCTGCATCTTTGCATTCACCCGGAAGTACTTCAGGTGCTTGGCCATGGACCAAGAGGTGGAGTGTATCTCCAAAGCTCCTCTAAGTCCATATTTGCAGAACCCAGAAGAATATTTAATTGGTTCTGTACTCCAGGCTACTTGTAACAGGATTTTGCAGGGTTGGGGTGTGAGGATGGAAAGAGAAGCCTTGTACCTCCAGTTTAGAATCCTTACCCCCAGAAGCTTACACGACTGCTAGGTCTCGGCCACAGGCCTGGAAGTGTTCTCCCATGGGTGCTCCCTGATAACGGAGAATGTCCCACTCAGAGTACCCCTTTCTCTCTTCCCACCTTCTGTCCTTAATCCACCTCCTTTACCATGTGAGTAACTGCTCTTCTTTTTTTTTTAAGATTTTATTTATTTATTTGACACACAAAGAGAGAGAGAGCAGGAACACAAGCAAGGGGAGTGAGAGAAGGAGAAGCAGGCTTCACAAGGAGCTGAGAGCCTGATGCAGGGACCCTGGGATCAGGACCTGAGCAGAAGACACACAATGACTGAACCAGCCAGGCGCCCTGAGTAACTGCTATTCTTACCCTACATTCCATCTTTGCTGCCAAGATGGGTAGGGGAAACAGGCGTTTGGGGTTGGACAGGGGTAGAAAAGAATTGTAATTGTCTTGCTTTCGTTTTCTGTTTTTTTGTTTTGCTTTGTTTTGTTTTGGGTGACTTTCTAAAAAATTGGACATCTTGCCTCATGAGGATTCATATCCTGTGGCCATATCTCCAGCTCTACAATTAAGATTCATACTCTGCTAGCATGATTCTTGGGACTTTGGGCCTTAAAAGAGTATCTGTCTACTTTTCAAATCTGGAGTAACCTCACCAAGGCCCTTTCTATTAATGTGAGCTTAACAGAAACCACGTCTGATTTCCCCTTCTCAGTTTCCTGTTTTCTTCACCCTCCGACATCAGACAGAGATGTTATAAATGATGATGGACTGTACTGAATTACTGCTTTTGGTCTTACAGGTTAAGCAGGTGTAGGTGTGAGGACCTAACTGCCATTTCTAACACCATTGACATTGGGAAAAGTCTTCTGTGTTCCAAGTAAGGACAGACAAGCAAACTAGTAGACCTAATGTTACCATGGAAACAGTCTCTATGTGTATGCATGGGTGGTCAGACATGTAACACACAGAAAGGCGATGCTCTGGGGCGTTCTCTCTGGGACAATCCTTTTGGGGCCTTGGTGAATCGGAGGCCTCACTGAGTATTTCCTGAAGGCAGGCTACACTGCTCTAACCAGTAGACTTGTAAGGTAAGGGAAGTTTATTTCTTCCTCTCTTAACAGTCCAGCACAGATGCTCTGGGTCTGGAGCTGGAAGGTTGGGGCTCTATTTCCCACTGACACTCAGGAGCCCAGGCTGATGATGGGTCTGCCATCTTTAAGCCATAGGAAGGGGAAAGCTGGGCAGGTATATTCGCAGGAGATGTCCTGGCCCAGGCCCTGAAGTAGCTTAATCACTTAGGCTCACATTACTTTGGCTACGGCTCAGTCCTTTGGCCTTTTCTAAAACCAGAGAAGTGGAAGAATCCCAGCAAGCTGCGCACCAAGGAAGAAGAGGTCAATAAAATATTGGTGGCCCGCCAGCAGCTTCCACCATGCTGCAGCAGAACTTTCAAACTGAGTCACGTCAGATGAGAGGCCCTGAACTGACCCTTGGAAGGACGTCCGGGTACATTTCAGATGGAGACAGATCTGGTGGGAAGTTCTGAATTGATAGTCAAAGATTACTGGCACAACCCCCTCTTGGTTCCTGGGGGCTGCAACTGCTATGTCCCTCTTGGACTTCCTTCTTCAAGGAAGGCTCAGCTGGCCCAGCTGGGCTTCCAGCTCCTTCCTTTGCTCTCCTCCGGTCCCCTGCTCCCAGGCAGTGTGGCCTCAGGGTCTCCCAACTGAGCTCTCCCAACTGGGCCTTTATTCAACTGCCTGCTGGACTCATTGGCTTTCAGGGCATGTGCCTTGTGAGTCCCCTTGTGTACTTCCTGGTGTGGAGAATAGCTCTGGGGCTCTGAGTCCTTGTGCCGATGCCCCAGGCCCAGGTCACTGCCCTCCCACTGGCACTGGCACTTCAGTCTCCTCCTTTGTCCTCACTACCACCTGACCTCCCTCCAGGCTGATGGCTGGTTTGGCCTTCTTGGGGTTGTCTCTCTTCACACTCAAACACACTCAGCTTTTTCTCTCCCAAGCTGCAGATTGTGTCAATGTTGGGGGGCTAGGACCGAGGGGGGCCTAGCTCCTCCTTCCGGTGAGGAGCTCCCTAACTGGAAATCTTCTGTGGCCCCAGCAGTTCAGAAGATATATAGACAGAAAATACACTCAATAAGAATCCTCATTTGTCACTTCACATATGTCAACAGCCTTGTAATGGTGGGATTTTTAAAAAGATTTTATTTATTTATTTATTTGACAGAGAGAGAGATCACAAGTAGGCAGAGAGGCAGGCAGAGAGAGAGGAGGAAGCAGGCTCCCTGTTGAGCAGAGAGTCTGACACGGGCCTCAAATCCCAGGACCCTGAGATCATGACCTGAGCTGAAGGCAGAGGCTTAACTCACTGACCCACCCAGGCGCCCGATTTTTTTTTTTTAAGATTTTATTTATTTATTTGACTGAGAGAGAGCACAATCAGGGGGAGGATAGAGGAAGAAGGAGGAGCAGACTCCCTGCTGAGTAGGGAGCCTGACCCTGGGCTCCATCCCAGGACCTGAGATCATGACATGAGCCAAAGACAAATACTTAACTGACAGGCACCCAAGGATTTTTTTTTTTTTTTTTTTTAATATAGATGATCTGCCACCTGCCTCCCCATCTAGGTTAGAAATTCTCGATCTAGATTTAATGAGTGTCTTATTAGGACCTAAGTATTGTGGCACACATATACTTCTTTGTTTACTCCACAGCACCTAGCACATACTAAGCACACATTAAATGTTACCCATACTAACTTTTCCCTCATCCATTTATTATTTTAAGGGAATTTTTTTTATATATAACATCACAGCAACTCTATTGTATTTATTAAGACAGCGAAAGAGACAGGGCATGAGCGTGGGTTGGGCGGGGAGACAGAGGGAGAGGGAGAGAGAGAATCCCAAGCAGGCCCCACGCTCAGCACGGAGCCCGACCCAGGGCTCAGTCTCACAATCCTGAGATGCTGACCTGAGCTGAAATCCAGAGTCTGACACTTCAGCAACTGAGCCACCCAGAGGCCCCAGGGAATTCCTTTTACAGTGAAGCTTTAGATGACTTAACCCTTAAAACAAATATTACAAATGAAGCAATGACAGAATATACAATAGAATAGGCTAAATGCATAGCTATGCTAAGGAAGATTTTATCAAAAACTAAAGAGAAAAGCAGTTTAAAGAACATATGTGCTAGAAAGATATAAAGCAAGATGTTTATTGCACTATTCTAAATCTTGCTTTGTCATTGTACTTACACTGTGGCTTGCTTGTGCTTTTCACAGCATTATAACTACATGTGGAGATGAGGATCTGTCTCAATAAAAATATGGCAGCTATAAAGGGAAATGTTATCGGGTGCCTGGGTGGCTTAGTGGGTTAAAGCCTCTGCCTTCACCTCAGGTCATGATCTCAGGGTCCTGGGATCGAGGCCCACCTCGGGCTCCCTGCTCATCGGGGAGCCTGCTTCTTCCTCTCTCTCTGCCTGCCTCTCTGCCTACTTGTGATCTCTCTCTGTCAAATAAATAAATAAAATCTTTAAAAAAAAGAGAGAGAGAGAAATGTCATTTACGCAGGTGAGTAGAAGTTGACACCTGATCAAGAAATTCTTCAGACACTCATTTGTATCTTCTGGCTAAGTGAATCTGGAGAAGGAACTGTAAATTATGGAATCATAGCCAAAATTTGAAAAGGGGGATCTTCTAGGTAGGAAGTGAGTTCTTTTTTAAAGACCCCAATTTATGTGGAATGAAGGAAAAAACTGATGGATGGTTTAAAAGGAAATGTTTGACTGAAGCCTGCCTGCTGTACCCATAGCTACCTGCCCACAAGAATGTGGCTCCCTGGTGACAGCTGTGCTAATTATAGAAAAACAAGTTGAGTGGAAGAAGATGAATTATGTAAATTTACATTGACTGAGGATCCTGTTGGAGCATTTAGAAATTTTGGTTATTAAGAAATAAACCTAAGATTTTCTTACATTGAAAAGCAACTGAACTGAAGGATAATTTGCTGGAGTCTTAGCATGAAGTCTGCATCAGCAAAAATAATATTTATTCACATTATTGTAAATGACTTGCAGGTAACAGCCATTTTGTGGATCTGAGGGGGTATCTAAAGTTTTAGGCTGTAAGTTTACATTCTATTTTTTTTATGAAAAACAAAAATTTGTTTATATTTTTGTTTATAATAAAATGATAGGTACCCTTCAAATCACCTTTTTCATAAACACTTGCTGTTAAAAGAGAAGCCTGCAACTTTTTCTGTTCCTTTTCAAGCAGTTTTCTTCTTCTTCTTCTTCTTCTTCTTCTCCTTCTTCTTCTTCTTCTTCTTCTTCTTCTTCTTCTTCTTCTTCTTCTTCTTTTTTAAGATTTTATTTATTTTTTTGATGAAGACTGAGGGACAGTGAGAGGGGGAACACAAGGAGGGTGCGTGGGAGAGGGAGAAGCAGGCTTCCTGCTGAGCAGGGAGCCTGATGCAGGGCTCAATCCCAGGACCCTGGGATCATGACCTGAGCTGAAGGCAGAGGCTTTAACCGTCTGAGTCACCCAGGCGCCCTGTTTTTCAAATTCTGTCTTGAGGACTGAACCACCCAGGTGCCCCTCAAGCAGTTTTCTTATTCTAAAATACAATCTATCTTAAAGTCTGAGGATTAAGAAGCAACAAAGAATGGAAAGCACTCAATCTTCTAAAAGGAAACATTTTTTATTTGTATTCAAAGATGGGTTATTGACACCAGTCCCTTCATAAGGAAGATTCTTTACGTATTTAGAAATTTGATAAAGTCAGTTTTAGTGACTGTATTCACAAAAGCGAATGAAACTGGTATTTAAAATTTTTTCTTAACGAAACATTACTCAACACTTACTTTAATATGCTATAATTTTAAATGAATCTTTTTTCCTACTCAGGTACATTGAAGATGCAGCTACATTGTGTAAGTCACCCACTCACTGAACCCAAAAATGACTTATTGCTTGGTACATATCAGGAAGGTGGAGGGTCTACCACTAAGGCAGCACAATTCAGAAAGAAGGCTGTTTTCTCACTCACTCCCCATCATAGCACTTTGACTAAGTGGGGAGAGCTCTGGTATATCGGGGTCAAAAAAATGTGTGAATGCAAATAGCTCTGTGTTTCTTGCAACTCTTGACTCCCAAATATGTATATTTTAATAAAATCTACAATTCAGGAGAGAATACCCAAGCTTTTTTCCAATGTGGATCTTTCACGATTTGTCTTACAATGAAAATCCCCGTGCAGAGAGACAAAGGACAGCTTGAGGATACCGAGTGTTCATCTTTAGCACTGACACGGCATTTTCATCTGTAACGTGCCTCACAAACATTAACTAATTAGGAGGAACAACACCCCTGCAAGGTATTTAGCAAGATGCAAAAATGAAAAGCTACACGCAAGGCAGACAGGATGCATAAATCAAGAAGTGTTAAATCAACATGACCTGAAAACCAGCAGGACTCCCTCCCCCTTTTCTTGCCACCACTGTCTTCTGGGAAAGGCAAGAAGTCAGATTTTATGCCAAGTGATCGGGGAGGGGTGAGGTCTGTGGTGGGGCTGGTGGGAGAAGGGTGAGATAGTTCTGAGTATCACATTTCCAAAAGGGAAATGTTTTACTAATTCAGAGAAGGGGTTTCAAGAATATAACCCTTTCGGAAATACCCCAGAGAATAGAAAATCAATCCAGTGTTTAATTAATCTACTGCAGATCGACTTCACATAAAGGAGCCCCAACCAGGAAAGTCCTCCGCTAAGAAATCTGACAGTGAGCAAGTGGAGAGTCCAAGAGGGCAGGAGAATGCCCTGTAGTATAATTTTCAGATTTTGTTCTTTAAAGGGTGGAAGGGGGAGGGCATCCTGACTGCCCTGGGGTCCTCCGGCAGATTTTGTTCACTGGCTCTCTGACAGCATTCTCAGTAGGCAACAGCATTATACAGCGGTGAGTGGAATCAGTTTCGTAGCTTGTAGAGGAAGGAATAAAGTGTCATTTAAAAGAGTCTGCTGTTCAGGGCTTTGGATGAAGACGACTGGGATTCCAAGTAGTGTCATGATCCAAGTCTCTGTCTCTTCATTTCAAATGGTTTAATAATCTCTATCTCAAACAGGATGCTAGAATATGATATGGAATGGACGGAAACATGCTTGAAGGGCAGAGCAGGTACCCCATGAACAGTTGTTCTTCTCCTTACTGCCTTGGGTATGCTGTGGATATGAAGCAGGTGCACTCTTGTCTTAACCACACGAGGTCCCCACCTTAGAAGCAGCTCTTAGAGTCTGGTCAGATGCCCTTGAGTTGCACGGTCTATTGCGCTGGCCAGGAGCCACGTGTACTACTGAGCATTAGGTTAGTTCAAATTCAGATGAACTGTCAGTATAGACTACAGGCCAGATTTCAAAGATGTAGTAAGAAAAAAATGTAAAATTAATTATTTTTACATTTATTACATGTTGAAATGAGAATATTTTGGACATAATGTGTTACATAAAACATTTTAATATACACTTTATATAAATACATATTTTATAAAATATGTATTTATATAAATATATTTTTATGTAAAAAGTAAAATACTTTTTACATTTTAAAATTGTGGCTATGGAATACTTAGTTACATATGGGGTTCACACTTCTGGCTCACGTTACGTATCTGTTGGACAGTGTTGGCCCTAGAACGTAACTCTCAAATACCCTACGTCACACAATTCACCAATGAAGGGGCACCTGGGTGGCTCAGTTGGTTAAGTTTCCTTTGGCTCAGGTCATGATCCTGGGGTCCTAGGATTAAGCCCTGCATTAGACTCCCTGCTCAGTGGGGGGTCTGCATCTCCCTCTACCTCTGTATTCTTTCTCTCTTTCTTTCTGAAATAAATAAATAAAATCTTAAAACAACCATTCATCAATGAAATAAAGTTTGAGAATGCACCCCTGAAAATGTAAAATTTTTGTTAAAATTTACTTTATTACATCTGAAAACACACAAAAATAGAAAGCAAACATATGAGTAGAAGTCTCAGTGTCTTCTTCCCACATCCCAGTGATCACCACGTGTACCCTTCGGATGTGTACATGCCCCTTTGGAAACTACTACCTTAGAATCAGCTCTTGATGAGGCAAAGGACCCATTTTTCACAGTCCTTTGGGGAGTAGAGGAACTGCGTGCTTATAATAGGAGAGAAACAAAATTACAATAAAAAATTGAAACAATACACAGATTACACAAGTACAACCAAAGTGAAGTATTACAAATGTTACACCTTGAGTTTAAAAAAAAAAAAAAGGACTAGCAGGAGGCCTCCTCTCAGTTTCAGTTGCAGAACTTTGTTGGTTGGTGGGCAAGTGGAGGAGGGTCCAAGTGAGAGGCAGAGAGATCTAGCCGGAAAGCTGTCTGTACACAGAACTTTACATAGAATTGCAAAATTGTCAATTGTTGGAATCAAAGATTATGGGAGAGGGACTAAGGCAGATGCTACTTGGTATCTTCTCTCCCTGCCCACGACCCCCCTCCCCACTTCCCCACTACTCTCTACCCTTACAGGTAAGAGGAACAGGCTCTGGGTTTCTCAGAGTCCATTAAGAAGAGAAGGAAAGGAAAGAAGAAAATGGAAAAGGAGCCAGTGCCTATGTCTATGTTTTCAGGTTCTATGAGCAGGGGCAATGGGGTCCCACTCCACATAGGTCCCCCAGAGGTGACAAGACCTTTCCTGATGACAAGTGTAGTAGGGAGATGCTAAGATTTGAAGGCAGCAGTGAAAGACTCTTCTGCCCAAGTTTAGACCAAGAACCAAAGTGATTATGGGCTTGGACACTGCATGGAAAGCTATGTCCCCTAGAGACTAGAGGGCCTGCCCTATGTGTTTTAGAATACATGACACCATCTGGGACTCTTGAACGCCCTTAGGGAGAGGAGGATCCCAGATCATAACTGTGATTAATTCCTGGCAGTAGACTTATTTGAAGTAGAAATGTAACAAGTTTGTTTGTTTTTTTTTAAGATTTGATTTTTGTATTTGAGAGAGGAAGAGAGAGCATGAGGGGTGCAGGGAGGGGCAGAGGGAGAGGAAAAAGCTGACTCTCTGCTGAGCAGGGAGGCCAATGTGAGGCTCGATCCCAGGATCCCGAGATCATGACCTGAGGTGAAGTCAGATGCTCAACCAACAGAGCCACCTAGGCACCCCTGAAATGTGACAAGTTTTTAATGAAAAATATCTTAATTTATGAATGTACGTAGTTACATAATTTTTAATGTCAAATAGAAATGAAAATAAAAGTCCCTCACCCCACCTCCACTCTGTAGATTCCCACTTCCCAGGAACAACCACATTTAACTTTTTTAGCTGTTTCTTCCCACATCTACCTCCATAATTCTAAATAAGGTAATTCATACTACTTCTGAAGTTTTTGAGTTTTATATTTTATCTAAGGACTTCTTACTATGGAAGATAAAAGTTCAACTCCCTTACACACACACACACACACACACACACACACACACACACTCTACCCTGCCTCCTACCTCTCAATATAGTTATAGCACAGTTTCACAATTTTGGTTATTTATAGAGGATTTACATTACTCTGACTATATCAGTTTTCTTCACAGCAGAACCAGGTAATAGATTATAATTTCCTTTCTCAAATAACATTTTTACCAGAGTTAGTTAGCACCTAAAAACACAAAACAAAACAACTTTGCTTAGTTTTCTATATACCCATTTATCACTTGTTCATCTTCAAACATTCTCAAGACACACTAGGGCTCTCTCAGTTTGTTCAAACATTAGGAAATTTGTCTTTTTCTGTCATTTCTCATTCTCCTGCACTCACCTCACTTAGAACGCGCTTATCACCTGGGGCCTCCCTCCCACATCAGTCTCATCTTTCTGCCCTGTGTCCTTATCTCTGGCATTTTTGTCCTCGTTGTTGCAGCTGTTCTTCTTTATTCATTTACTTCCCCTTTAAAAAGGGGTTGAGAAAGATGCATAGATCATTTTTGCATGATGACTGCTTGTCGGGTGGTAGGAATATGATATTTCCCAACCTCGCTCTTAGAGAATCAAAGTCACAGTAGCCACATGGCAATAGCAGCACCTGAGAACCAGGAGCAGGAAGATACCAGTGACACACTGAGGGAAGGTCCTTTTCCCAGCTGGAGTTGACTCCAACCTTCATAACAGGTGGACTGCACACAGGAAGGCAGAGTCCTCTTACACCCTAGTAGCACACACATTTTGGTCTACAAATACGGATTTCAGTAATTCATAACAAGTCATTTTGTGAGTTCTGGAAAGTAGCTCTTAGACATAGGGGAACGTAAACGCTTATGCGATTGTGGGTCATTTACCTCTAAGAATCAAAGCAGTTCCTGTGGCTGAAAGTGGAACATTTTGAACAAAAACACACTGTAATAGACTGAGATAGGTAAAATAAGCTAAAATCTGTGCATTTATAAGGATACAATGATTAAAACCCAAAATATTCCTTGTCATCTTTGGAGGATGTTCATTATTCTGAAAACTGGATAAAAGGTGAATGGCTAGCCTTCCCTGAAAAACAAGAAGCAAAACAAAACAAAACAAAAAACCCCATACCTCAGGGTAACCAATAGATGATGAAGAAGAACTCTTCCAAACACACATTCTAACTAATAAATGAGGAAGGAGTAAATAATATTGCAACCTCTAATTAAATAATAAGTCCAGACAAGGCTCACCAATGGCCTCTGAAATCATTTGTTGAAAATTGACGGGGAAAACAGGCCAAAAACCATGACTGATCTAATCTTAAAAAAAAAAAAAAAAAGGCACGGAGCACTGGGTGTGGGGCATGGGCAATGAATCTTGGAACACTGAAAAAATAAAATAAATTTAAAGTAAAAAAAAGACTCAAGCAGACATTGTGTGTCTCAGGTGATATAAATAGGAAGTACACAATATTGCCAATAAACTCTTCTTGCTAACAAATCATACATAATCTGATCAAGTACCTAGATTTTGTTGCCATTATCAAAGAAAATGAAGGGTGCAGGAACATAAAAAATTGACATTATTGGGATGCAATCAACAAAATCAGAATATAGGCACCTGTACAGGCCAAATGACAGTTTCTTCCACCAATAGATGGCAAAGAAAAAGGAGTACCTATAGACTTAAAGACTCAAGAAACCCCCGAGTTTAGAAGGTGGATCTTGATGCAATCATACCCACTATTAAAACAAGCCAACAAGGAAGACTTAATCAGACAACCTGGGAAATGTGAACACTGACTATATATTTGATGATACTAAGTAACTGTTATTAAGTAGTTAAGGTATAGCACTGGTGTTGTGATTGTGTTTTAAGAGGATTTGTTGTTTAGAGGTACATACTAAAGAGAGGCTTATTCTTTTGCTTGTCTTTTTCGTCCCACCAACACTTATCCCGCAGGATTGGCTCTCTTTACAACAGAGTCAGAAGGGCCTCCTCTGGCTTGTCGCAGAGCCCCTTCTGTGCAGGCCCTTGGAGTCAGGCTGGGTCTTCAGAGCCAAGGAGAGCCTGCGTGGCTGGCACTGTCAATGGTAGTAATTGCTGAGTGTGAAAGTGTATACCAGAGCCAGTGTTGGGGAGTACTGGGGCCATGGGACATTGAAGAGTGCATGCTTTATCTGAAAACATTCAAACTCAAGGACACACAGAAAGAGAGAACACTGGAGACCAAAGTGCACAGGTCTAAGCTATAGCCTTTCATCAAATTCATGATCCCTATAGTAGACCTAAATCTTTTCCTATACTTGAGCTGAATCTAGACTTTTCTTGGAAGTATAACTTTTGACCATATCCATCTCTTTGATGGCCCATACAGAACTCTGACTAGCTAGCTCCTAGTCAGAGTGGATTAAAAAATATTTCACTTATCAAAATAACAAAGCAAGACTGGGTAGGAAATGCACAACCAGGAAAAAGGCCGTCCCATAGGGAGTCTGTCTGTGTTGACCTAATGATAAGAATCTGTACACCAAGGGTGTAAGCCAGACAGGAAATCTATCCTGGTGGAGAGTCAGGAGTGCCCCAGTCAGGGCTGACGGGCTGTGGCCACATCAATTGGCTCCAAAGGGCATCCCTTATACACACAGGCAAAGGGCATGTCTAGACTTTGCAGTCACCAGAGATTTTCCTGGACACTGTAAGGGAGTAAAGGGCACTGGGAGGAGGATTAAGGGCCTAGAAAAGAAGCAGAACCCTACTTCTTTCCTCCCTGTGATTAGTTGATTTTATTCAATTTAAAAATAATTCTTAGGGGCTCAGTCAGTTAAGCATCTGCCTTCAGCTCAGGTCATAATTCCAGGGTCCTGGGATCGAGTCCCACATTGGGGGAGGGGGGGTTCCCTGCTCAGCAGGGGGTCTGCTTCTCCCTCTGCCCTTCCCCCACCATTGTGCTCTCTCTCTCTTAAAAATAAATAAATAAATAATTTTTAAAAATTTCTGAGTTTCTCCCTAAGTATTAGAGAAGTATCTGCAGTAAGAAAGTATTAAAAAAAAAAAAACCAACAACGGGATTTTTGATGAGTTTCAGGATTTGATGATGGGATTATTAGTTTATGTGGTGGGTTAATAGGAAAGTTGACCATATTAACTTCTGTGTAGTTGAGAACGAACACTTACTGAGAGTATCATGTAAAGGAACCATACCAAACCCTGTGGGGGATATGGGGACATGAAAAAATGCAGTTCCTGCCCTGTCAGATCTTTCAATATAGAAGATGATCTAAGATCATAAAATTACATTCTAATACGTAATGTGGTAAATATCAATGGGTATGAGATTAGGAAAGGCTGAGATAGACAGGCAAATCTTCACAAAAGATCTGGGAAATGATGCTAGCTTTGAAGGGTGGCCCAAATTTTAGTAGATATTAAGGAGGGGAGAGAGCCTTCTTATCAAATTCTTTCATGATATACTAGATGTTGTTTGCTTTCCCTCTAAAGAAGTTGTCTTGCCCAAAGGCTCTTCTAGGCAGTCATGTTTTAATGCCCATGACCTCTGTTCCAGTAAGTTAGGTAAAAGTTGGTTTCATGACCCAGGAATATCACTCCCAGGTGTGGCCTGACCAGCATAGCCTAGCTTAGAAAGACATTCTGAGCCCATGAGAGTCTCCTTTTTGACAATGTAAAGGCAGAGATATGGAAAGAGCTAAGTGAAAGGATGGCATGTGTAAGTCAAAGTTCGGAAGAACTTTGGTGATGGGAAGAGGCTACCTAGGAGCCTGAGGATTTTCTGGTGCCAGTTGAGGGTGTCCTTAAATCTTCCACCTCTAAGTGACTTGAAAATAAGTGACACCTCTATGGAATGGATATCTGTTTAACCAAATTATCTGATTAAATCACATGGACAAAATGCATGGAAATGGTAACTTTTTGCCTTCCCTCTTATCTCTGAGGCTTTTTTGTACAAATACCTTGAAAGTCATCTTAGTATTTCTAGAGTAGACATTATCCTTATATTTGCATGTGACAGCAACTGAGAAGTGGCACATTAACCAGAACTTCCAGTTTCTCTTTCTCTTACTCCCAACGTCTCTCTCTTTCCCTCCTTCCTTGTTTCATGGATGAAGTGAGAGCAATGAGAAATTTAAGGTGAGAAATATAATCAAACCAGGTGAAGAGCCAACACACAACTGTGACCGGATGTGGTCCACAAATCTGTTTCTGAGCTTGTAGCGAGCTGGGGGGAAATGTGGTTAATGACAACCTTTTTAGTATTTGTAAGACAGAAGTAAAGCAGCTGAGGCCCAACGGAAATACCTCTCATGGGTCCTCATGAGGGAAATGCCACGTCATCTTCAACCAAAGAAGGACAGGTGGCTCTTCCTTCTAATATTCATTACACAGACGAAGAATATAATACCAAATTTGGGTAAGGAAGGGAACTCTCCTTGTTTTAAGTATGAACATTGGGGTTTGACTTGATCCCAGGAAAAAGTCTAAGGGGGAAAAAAATAACATGCCCAGCAGAGCAGACAGCCTTTCAGTGCTCCAGGAAATGTTTGATGAATAGCAATCCTCACAACTGTGCTTTGATAAGAAGTAAAGAATGGGAAGGTTATATCCTGAAGGGCAGAAATTAGATACAGTTGATTCACAGTAGATGCATATTTCTAACATTTTGATATGTGGAGAAGCAATGGAGCAGGTTTTATGGTTGGCATCAAAGAGACAAAAGTGGAGAGGTGACACCAGAAGATCTTCTGGTCTCAATAGAGCATCTGAGCAGGTGTAGGGTTGGTAGGGTCCTAGAGGCCTGTGGGAATTATTATGAACCACCCTGTAGGATGTATTTCATGGAGGGCCTTAAAAGTTCCAGTATGGATGATTATTTACAACTGAATAATTTTGTAATGTTTATTGGCAAGTTTTTCTCCCTTTGCCTAAAATCATGGTAATGTCATGTTTATTTTACCTATTTTTAAAGGTGTTAAACATACTGACTGCCTGGCACTTGTCCATGCAGAAGAAAGTGACTCGAGCACACGAAGAAAATATTATATAGAGCTTTATTTGACAAGCTGATTTATTTAAAAATCAACAAAGTAGCTAATGGAACTTCAGGGCAGTAATTTCACATTGGTATTAACCTTTAATGAGCCCATGCGGTTTCTTTAAAATCTATATTACCTGTGTAAAGAAAACCTATTCATTAGAAATCCGGTCTCTGTGGGGCACCTGGGTGGCTCAGTTGGTTAAACGACTGCCTTCGGCTCAGGTCATGATCCTGGAGACCCAGGATCGAGTCCCACATCGAGTCCCACATCGGGCTCCCTGCTCGGCGGGAAGCCTGCTTCTCCCTCTCTCAATCCCCCTGCTTGTGTTCCCTCTCTGGCTGTGTTTCTTTCTGTCAAATAAATAAAATCTTTAAAAAAAAAAAAAAAAGAAAAAAGAAATCCGGTCTCTGATTTTGGTAATAGAGCCAATATTCATATCCTACAGAGGCCAATTCCAGCGAGCTTTAAAATCCAAGATATTTAACTTGTGAATATAAGACTTTATTATCAACACTTGTTTCCCATGCTGTCAATTGAAAGAATATGTTGGTCGCCTACTGTAACTAATTTAACTGCTAAATAAATGGTTGAGACATTAATGGATAAAACAATAGTGTTGTTAATGTATTCTTGTGAAAATAACTTTTATACTTGCATTAAGCATATGTTCAAGTAATCATTTTATTACCTGATGTTTTAATATATAACTTTATATTTTATTTATAAAGAAAAATGTGTATGTCGATACCAATTCTTGCTCTGTATTTTTTTTCTTAAATTGTAAAAGAAGGAAGTCTAATTGGCCTAATTAATTAGTATTGACCCCTCTGGGCCAGAACTGTTGGGTCAGGCTAAGTCTAAGTTATTGACCAACCTACGATTCAGAGCCCCATTCCTGATCCATTCAGTGACTGCCCTTTGCTCTAGGAATAATCTAGATCATAGCAAAAAACTCTGAGCAGGATGGATTCTGTTAAGAAGAGGATGGAGGTGTGGCTGGCATCATGCTTGCTGTGTTTCATAGAGAAGTTTCCAATCTTGGGTGCCTGGGTGGCTCAGTGGGTTAAGCCTCGGCCTTCAGCTCAGGTCATGATCTCAGGGTCCTGGGATGGAGGCCCACATTGGGTTCTCTGCTCAGCAGAGAGCCTGCTTTCTCCTCTCTCTGCCTGCCTCTCTGCCTGTTTGTGATCTCACTCTCTGTCAAATAAATAAATAAAATCTTAAAAAAAAAAAAGAAGTTTCAAATTTCTCTTTATTGTAAACCACACCAATCAATGTACATCCTTGTTTTATATATTTTTTTGCGCTTGCCCATTAACTCTGTTAGGATACATTTCTAGAAGAGTAACTATTAAGTCAAACAATTTGAAAAATTTTAATTTTGCTACCTAACCTGCCATATTTTTATCATACGTTCATCTCTTACTATTTTACTTACTGAACACCAAGAATATAATACTCCTTCTTTCCATGTGTGTAAACATAAAAGAAATACAAGTTTTACTTCCGCACTCAGCTCACAAAAATGGTTGAGCCTTAGCATTGTGCTCTCTTGTTTTTCTGTGAAATGGTGATGAAAGATTTTTAATGTTACATTTTGGGAAATAGTCACATCTCTAGAATTTTTTTTACTTCAAGAAAGGGTAGGGGCTGCTTGACCTCTGCTAGGGAGGCTAGCATCCAAGGAAGAGAAAAAGATAAAATTTCAGGTGCTCTTTCTTACTTAATTTTGCAAGTTTTATAAAAGATTAAAATACACACACACACACACAAAAGCTGAACTGCCTTCAGTGTAGGGGGATAACTGACAGAGTCTGGAAAGTGGGCCCAGCTGTTGTCTCTGGGAATGCTGCCTCGGTGTTTGGCCCTGTCTGCCCCGGTGGCTAGTCTGAGTGGTTTTACTGCCAGAATTGGTCAGGTAGAATTCTCCCCTCTACTTTTCCTGTATACTTCCCTAGGTGTAGAGTTCTCAGACTTGAGAGGGCAGAGACATGCCTGGACGTTTATTGAAAGTGCTGATTCCCACACTCTGACCCCTGAGATTCTAATTTGGTAGTTCTGGGGCCCAAGAGTCTAAATCTTTAACAACTTCCTCAGATGACTCTGATGCAGGTGCTTGGTAAACCCCATTTTGAGAAAAATTGCTTTCGGGACTTAATGGGTACTTTTTAGGTGGGAGGAAATAAAGAGTAAAAATTTTTTATTTAATAAAATTTTCCTATAAAAAATGGCTATGCTACTCTTTCTTCTAATAAGTCAGATCTGGACACATTTTTTTTTCTTTTCTTTTCTTTTTTTTCTTTTTTTTTTTTAGATTTCATTTTTAAGTAATCTCCACACCAAATATGGGGCTCAAACTCGCAACCCCAGGATCAAGAGTTGCACACTCCAGTGACTGCGCCAGCCAGGCACCCCAGATCTGGATGTATCTTAAAGAAGAATTTGAACTCTATTTCAAACCCAGTACTTCCCTAATAAGAATGCTGCAGGCCCTTGCTCTCTCTTACTACCCATCCTTTTTAATTAACTCATGTGTCTCAGTCTTCCATTCCTAACTTCTCTGGTCCTCCTGTTCTTATTGGCCTATCACAGAATCCACGGAGGAGTTTTTGAGTTTCTTCTGGGTCTACTGTAGGAATTAATATTTCGAGGACAAGTCCCTGGGACAGGTCAGGGATTGTGTAGGGAGACCATTTGGCTGCTTGCCAGGGATGGACCTGGTTGGCATTATCTGGGTTCATTAGAACCTGGTTCTGGCCTTGAAGTTTCAGCTGCTTGAGTTTGTCAACAAATAAGACTGGATCAGGGCTGTGAGCTGGTTCACTGTAACCAAACTCACAACATCTGGTGCAGTGCACACAATCCGTTCGGGGCCGTTTGGGGCTGGCGTTTGTTTACAGTTAGAAAGGAACTGGATACTTACATTGACATGGACTTCTCCACATACCAGTGGTTTGGGAAGCTCAAGTATATCAGAAGTTTGCTTCAGAATGAAGAAGGTTGAATATGCAATTTGTTCTGTGGATACCTCAAGGCTAATGCATTCATCTCCACAACTGAGAGAGCCTTGCTAGTCTTGCTGACCAGTTATGCCTTCTGAGGCATATGTTTATTTTGTAGGCTTGTTAATGCAATCAGGCAAAGAATTTTTTTTTTGAGGATTTTATTTTTTTTAATTTTTAAAATTTTTTAAAAAGATTATTTATTTGACGAGAGAGAGAGAGAGAGAGAGAGAGAGAGAGAAAGAGAGAGAGAGATATCACAAGTAAGCAGAGAAGCAGGCAAAGAGAGAGAGGAGGAAGCAGGCTCCCTGCTGAGCAGAGAACCAGATGTGGGCCTGGATCCCAGGACCCTGAGATCATGACCTGAGCCAAAGGCAGAGGCTTTAACCCACTGAGCCACCCAGGGGCCCGAGGATATTATTTTTTAAGTAATCTCTGCACCAAATATGGGGCTCAAAGTCACAACCCTAAGATCAAGAATCCCATGTTCTATGGACTGAGCCAGACCAGTGGCCTGGCCATCAGGTAAATTTCATTCTGACCAGAGAACTATTTTATTTTATTTTATTTTATTTCATTTTATTTTATTTTATTTTATTTTATTTTATTTTATTTTTTATGTTTATTTATTTGTTTGTTTGTTTATTTAAAGATTTTAGGACACCTGTGTGGTTCAGTGGGTTAAGCTTCTGCCTTCGTCTCAGGTCATGATCTCAGGGTCCTGGGATCAAGGCCTGCATCAGGCTTCTGCTTGATGCCCCCAGAGAACAATTTTATGTCTTCAATGTGTTTTTGCCTTTCTCTGCTTTCCTCCTTCCTTCCCTTTTTTAATTTTTTATTTTTTTTAAAGATTGTATTTATTTATTTGACAGAGAGAGAGATCACAAGTAGGCAGAGAGGCAGGAAGAAGCAGGCTCCCTGCTGAGCAGAGATCCAGTTGTGGGCCTTGATCCCAGGACCCTGAGATCATGACCTGAGCAGAAGGCAGGGGCTTTAATCCACTGAGCCACCCAGGCACCCTTTCCCTTTTATTTTAAATTTAAGATTTATTTATTTGTCAGAGAGAGAGAGAGAGAGAGAGAGAGAGAGAGAGAGAGAGAACATCAGCAGGTAAGCAGCAGAGGCAGGGAGAAAGAAGCAGGCTCTCTGCTGAGCGGGGAGTCCAAGCTGGGCTCCATCTGAGGCTCCTGAGATCATGACCTGAGTAGAAGGCAGACACTTAAACCTACTGAGCTATGCAGGTGACCCAGATGGTGTGTTTTAATAGTTGATTATCTGTTTTTTAATTTTTTAATTTTTTGTTTGTTGGTTTTGCTTGAGGAATCTAAGTCTAGTGAGATTTGGTAGTTAAGACTAAGTCCTGGGGCGCCTGGGTGGCTCAGAGGGTTAAGCCTCTGCCTTTGACTCAGGTCATGGTCTCAGGGTCCTGGGATCAAGGCCTTGCATCAGGCTCTCTGCTCAGCAGGGAGCATGCTTTCCCCTCTTTCTCTGCCTGCCTCTCTGCCTATTTGTGATCTCTCTGTCAAATAAAAAAAAAAAGAAGACTCAGTTGCGTGATATGTAAAACTGAAGCGGACAGATCTTTCTGCCATTACCCTATCCTTCCACTTCTTTCTGACTCTTTGGGTTGCAAGCACTCAGACTAGCTCAAGCATAAAAGGGGATTCAGTTCACGATTGCAGTAGTACCCAAGGAAAGGAGTACAGCTCAGCATAGGAATACATTGGAGCCTAAACCTCGAGTCTTACCAGCACTCTCTCTGCTCTTCTCTTTATACCTGCCTCATTTTGGTTTTCTGCTGGCAGATGGCTTACACGGCTTTTCCACTCCACCATATGGCAGCATGACCACTGAAAGTTCTGGAGGTTATATTTTCTCCCTTCAATACACCAGCCAGGCTGAAGCCAGACTCTTTTAGTGCTCATTCCAAACACCTCTGGGAAGGTGCTCATGGGCCTAGCTTGGCTCAAGTGTCTATTCTGGGTCCAGCTGGCCAGGATTGCAGGGAAGGTCAATCATAACTGAAGAAGCCATGTGGTTCAGAGTGGGACAGGAGCCAGGAAAAGACACAGAGCTGGGCAGCCGGCGCTATGAGAAGCCACTACAATTCTCAGTCTACCATTTGGTGGCCCAGAACTCCCTGATTTTGCCCTTCATCTTCCCCTTCCCTCCCTGAGCTCTACATGAATACCCTCTATTTCCATGTCCTCCTCTAATCAGAGTTTCCTTATCTTGTGTGCCATTATAATAGGATTCTGCTATGTGACCAATGAATTTGATATAGACAGCAAACCAGAGCAAAGATTTCAGATAAACCCAGAACACTGGTTTTCTCATCTGGTAAGTAGGGGTAATACTGCCTAACTTGAGACAGTGTTGTGAGATTAATAATTGTATAATAATATAGACTAATAATAATATTTATTCCCTTCTATGTAATACATTTGTAGTTTAACCTGGATATTAGTGAAAATAATATATTATGGGAATCTCAAACCCTATGTCAGAAAGGCAGTGGGGGGGCAGCACCTCGTGGGACGGGGCTCCCTGCTCTGCAGGAGGCCTGCTTCTCCCTCTCTCACTCCTCCTGCTTGTGTTTCCTCTCCAGCTGTGCTTCTCTCTGTCAAATAAATAAATAAAATCTTTAAAAAACCCAAAGACAGTGGGGTGACAGAATCTTTAGTGACCCTCAGATCATGTACATAAACCCTAATCCTATTTCTTACATCCAGATTGATCTTACATAGAGCTCAGATTTGAAAATAATGTAGATAATATTTTTCACAGTTTGAAGGGGAAGGATGTACCTAGCTGTATGATCTTGAGCACATCTCAGTGCCAGTTTCTTCATCTGTAAAATGGGGTAATAATAACCACTCTTTCATTGGGTTGTTTGGAGGATTAAATGAGTTATACATAAAATGCTTAGAACAGAGCCTAGCAATAGTAAATACTATATACACATTAGCATTGGTTATTATTTTAATATTTAAAAATATTTTTTAAATATTTAAATATTTAATTTAAAAATATTTTATTTATTTATTTGACAGAGAGAGAGATCACAAGTAGGCAGAGAATGAGGGGGAAGCAAGCTCTCCGCTGAGCAGAGAGCCCGACATGGGACTCAATCCCAGGACCCTGAGATCATGACCTGAGCCGAAGGCAGAGGCTTTAACCCCCTCAGCCACCCAGGTGCCCCTGGTTATTATTCTTTAATGCACTGTTTCCTAAACTGTAGGTTGTATACATTAGTAATGAATTGAAATATAAAGATTCAGGGGCGCCTGGGTGGCTCAGTTGGTTAAGCGACTGCCTTCGGCTCAGGTCATGATCCTGGAGACCGGGGATCAAGTCCCACATTGGGCTCCCTGCTAGGCAGGAGGCCTGCTTCTCCCTCTCTCACTCCCCCTGCTTGTGTTCCCTTTCTCGCTGTGTTTCTCTCTGTCAAATTAAAAAAAAAAAAATCTTTAAAGAAATATGAAGATTCAGAATAGAGAGTAGACTATCAGAGAGCATTACTCCATAGAAAGGGTAAGTATTATTGTGAGTGATAATAAATATTCCCCAAAGCTTGGTACAATGCTACCTACCCATAAGTTTCAATATTTGGTCTTTTTTGGCTAATTTGAATCCATCTTTACAGCTTATGGGACTAAGAACCAAGAATAGTGAGGAAATGAAAAATGGAAACCCCAGTGATGTGGGTCAAATACATGTCCTACTAACCTCTGTTCTGCCATTGATCAGCATGGTGGTTCGGCTTGTAACCTAAACTCTGCCTCAATTCTCTTTTCTTAAAAAGGGAATTTCTTGTCTGTGTCTCATAGGAAAATGTGAAGCATTCTGAACTACTTGTAGTTTTAGCACTACAATTAAAGAACACCTTTTGTCTTGCAGGTTTCAAATCTTAGCTTGGCAATATAATACGGCTAATTATGACTTTTTTCCTGTAAAAGAAAAAAGCTCTCTGATTTGCAGTAAGTTAAACTTTACCACACTTTCTAAACACTCATGAAACTCCTAGAATTGACAACGAAATACACTTCATTACACTGATTTTAGAGTTAGTTGCAATTTATATACTGAAAATTCAAACACTTCTAACATGATCTTTTTCTGTTTTACCCTTTCTGGCTATTCCTTTTTGCTTTCTTCTTTGTATTTCCCTTCCAGTTTCACAGAGCCCAAGTTAAAACCTGAAAAGAAAAAAAAAAGTGCTGCATGACACTATTCAGGAAGAGGAGGTTAATACTTTTTAAGCATCTGGTTCTCATCTTATTTAAAGCCTGAGAATGGGGATTAGGATCTTGTAGATACAGTATTGATTTGGCAGATAAGAAGAGAAAGCCTAGTCAATGAGGGGAAGGAACTTTGCGCCAGCAGGGACAGTAGCATAAAACTAATACGAGGCTTAAAGTAAACTGGGGGGTGGAGGTAGGGGTGAGAGAGTGGGGGTGGGGGTTAGATAGAAAAAGACGACAGTGCTATGAGGAAGTTAAAGAGCATCAGCATCGTCATAATTCTGGCAAATAGAAACAAATGAAAAGCTACAGAAAAAAATGAGGTGGAAAAAGAAATAGTTGAGATTCTTTTGTGAAATTGAAGGACCTTGTAGCAACTGATTTGCTGCTAGAAAATATGTCAAACTAGTTTTTTTGTTGTTGAAGATCAGGGAGAGGGGAGAAGAGGCACTAGAATCAAGCTACAACTGGTTTTTCTGCCTTGGAAAAGAGCACAGAGGGGTGTAAACAAAAACACAAGGCAGTGTTTGTGTGCTCCATTAAGATTTATTTGACCTTTCCTCCCCCCTTCAGGAAAATACAATTAATTTACATTACATTGAGTGTCTGCACTTTACCCTGTGCTTTTCTTTTTCTTAATATTTCTTCATAATATTCTTCATTATATTCTTCATAATTAATATTGGTAGGTCGTTATCAATATATAGGTAAATGGAGACAAGAGGAAAGCATTTGCCCCAAATCATTTATCAGGTCACAGGTCAGAACTAGTCTTTAAATTCTTGGTTTCTCTAATTACCAGAGGGCCATAATAAATGAAGAAGAAATTCTAGACCATCTAGTACCAGTTAGTTTGGATCTTCTAGCTGTATGGCTAATATGCTAATGGGTAGGCTCCTCTTCGCCTCCAATCATTTGGAATTCTATATGCACGCAGGCACACACTCTCACAGTGGTCTTGTTTAGTTCCTGATGGCAGTGAGCAAGATGAGGTAGGAGGCCACCTATCTAATAGCTGTTTACTAACCCGTACTTGAGTTGACTTTTCAACACAGATGAAGACCATCAGTATATGGGAATTATAATATTCATTACTTTACAGTGCGGATCATATTCTCTATGCCTAATTAATTCTGAGATGAAGACCTATTATCATTTGCTTCTGCGATCTTTTTTTCATAGTCTACAATCAATTTTGTTGATAATTCCTGAAAATCTTTAAGTAGGCCTGCAAAAATTTGGCTTAGAAAGAACTTTCCCATCTGCATCAGACCTCTGTAAATGTACACTGTTTAGATTCACTTGTGTTAAAACCTGTACCTTTGCAGCTGAGACCTTGGGAATTCAAGGGTAAAGTGAATTTTAATTTGGTACGTTTTGTACTTTGACGCATAATGAAAAAAAATGCCCTCAAAGCTTGATTAGTTCTAGCTACGTTTGCCTGTCACTATTTCTCAAACCATTGTATATAAAATAACAGGCACAAAAGATCCTTCCCTCAAAAAACAGATTCCTGGGGAAAGCAAATCAAAAGAACAGTGGAGGGGATAATTCGTTTGATTTCTCAAAAGTCGTATTTACTGTCCAGTTTATTTTGGTCCTTATGGCTTTGGACATGCTAACAAGTACTTATTTTTATGGCTGATAAAATGAGTACTAAACATTTATCATTAATTGCAGTTTGGAATCACTTTTTAAAAAATCCGTCATTTTGGTTTCCAAAAATTGTTTCTTCTCCAGAGACACGAGCCTGGTGCCAAGAGTTGCCCAGATGCGAAGTCCCAGGACTGTCCAGTCTTCCACATTGGATCTGCAGCCGGGCCTTCTAAATATTCTCGCGGTTAGAAAATCTATCCCCCAGACTCACAGATGCTGTTCTCCCCCCACTGGCTCTGCACAGAACATCATTATCTTTGCCGAGCTTCTGTCTCTATGGCAATAACAGATGGGAAGTGCTGCGGAATTATTCATGTTCAGCAAAGGAGGCAGTCAAGAAGGGGAGGGATTTGGAGGGGTGGGCGAGGGGGCACGACCCGGGAGCACAACGTTGGGGGCGTAAGGAGGGGAACGTGGGAGGGGGGCGAATGAGGTTTGTGAGCCTTTTTTGATAGGCCTTCTGGGAGGAAAAGAGGGGGGAAAATCTATGAGCATAGGACTATTCCCTGTCGGCTAGCTCCAAATGAGGACCCCGTAGGAGCGACCTCGAAGCAGTAAAACCAGGAGATATTGGACAAAAATGGGCGAAAAGTGGTAAAAAAACAAACAAAACAAGAGACGAAGCTCGAGTCCTTTGAATTCTATGCGAGCAACTCGGTGGACTATTTCGGTTCCTGATATTGCGGTGGGGTAGAGAAAAGGGGATTTCTTGGCGTTTCGAAATATGACGGAGCAACTCGGCAGAGTTTAATATGCTAATTGGCTATCCTGGGAACACTAACAAGGAAGACCACTCTGCTCCCCCTGAGGGTCAAAGCTGAAAGATCCTAGGCCGTACCTTTCCTCTCGTCATTTCGTGTTTCCCTCTGAAACAAAAACCAAATAATAAAAAGCCCTCAGTAAACGCTAAAGAAACCTGTAATTTCTAGCTCCCTTTTGGAACCGAGGGAGAAGCCTAGTGGAGAGAGAGGGTGGGGTGGGAGGAAGGGAGGCTGAGAAGTAGGGACAAAAATGTTCTCTCTCGGTTTTGCCGGAACTTTGGCCAGCCCTCCAGCCCGGCCGGATGGCGGATGGAGGTCAGCCCGGGGAACGCGTCTGGGCGGAGGCCGCCCGAACAAGGTGGGGGCCGCCGAGGTGGGGCGGAGCGCAGGCAGCTGGCAGGGCGGCCCGCGGGCGGGAGGCCCCGCGGGGGCGGGGGGCAGCCCCGGCGCGCCCCGGGGAGCAGGGCCCACACCGGGGGCGCTGCAGGGCGGTCGCCACCCGGCTGCCTCCGGGGCGGGGCGGCCCAGCTGCGGCCTCGCGGGGGGAGGGTCGCCCGTGCCTGACCTCGGGCGACAGCGCTCTGCCGGGCGGGCCCTGCCTCCGCCCCGGCGGCTGCTGGGGTCGCGCACAGTGCACCGCGCGGCCGCCCTGCCCCCTCTCTCCCCGTCGCGCGGCAGCCGAGCGGCCAGGGCGCCCCCGGGTCTGGCCCGTCACCACAGAGCAGCGGGTGGGGCGGGGGCGGGGCGGTGGCGGCCCCAGACAGCCGGCTGGGCGACTCGAGGAAGGAAGGAGGGAGGGTGGCGGTGGGGGTGGGGCGGGGAGGGAACATCCTGTCTGCGCCGGGTGCACCGCAGACAGCGCCGCGCGCCAGCCGCCCAGACGGCGCGCGAGGCCAGGAGCGCCGGGCGCGCGCCTGGGGGGAGGGGCGCGTGCGCGGGGCGACGGGGGAGCCCTAAGGAGCCACAATAGGCCAGACGGCGCGCGCGTCCCCGAGGGGCTGAGAGCCGAGAGGTGGCGGCGGCGGCGACGCCAGCGGGGCCGCGCGCGCGGTGCCGCCGCTGGCCCCGTTCCCCACCCCTCCCCCTTCCCGCCGCCCTCTCTCTCCCCCGGGCAGCCGGAGACGGCGGCGGCGTCTGCGGGAAGCCGTGTGTCTCCGCAGTGACGTGGGCGGGCCGAGGGCTCGGTGACGTCAGAGGGCTGTGTGTAGCGATGTGTGTGGGGTTCGGAGCGGCGCCGGCACAGCCGAAGGGAGCGGGTGAGCGGCGGCGGCTGGCACAGGTGCGGCCCCGGCTCGCGGTGAGGACGCGGCGGGCGCGGCGGGAGGCAAGGGGCGCGCGGCCTCCGGGGAGCCCGACGGCGGTCCGTGGGGTAGTGGGGAGTTAACAAAGCTCGTCGAGCTACTCCGGGCGCGGAGGCCAGAGTCGGGGGGTTCGGATGCGCGGGTCCCGGGTGGGGTCGGGGCCACAGGGGGTGCGGGGCGGGTGTCCCACGGCGGATCACGCCTCGCTGACCCCAGGGGGTGGGCGCGGACAAGGGAAGGGCGCTGCACTTGACCGGAGCCGTCCCGACGCCGGAGACCCGGACGCCGGTCGCTCCCCCACCCTCTCCCCCAGCCGCTCGTCTGCACTCCTCGGGGATGCCCCGGGCGTCTGTCGGCGCCCTGCCGCGCGGGGATCCCGACTCGGCGCCCCACCCGCCCACCCCCAGACCCTTGTCCCTTCTGGCCCCGGCAGGCGGGGGGAGGTGCAGCCTTAGGGGTGCTGGGGCAACACCCGAGAACTTCCCTGGGAGAGGGTACGCAGGGGATTTCCACAGTCTTCCCCGCGGCCCTCGCAGTGGGGCAGTGTTGGGAGGGCACTTGGGGTTGTCCCGAGGCTGTGGGTGGGGGTTGGGGGACTCCTTCCACCACTTCCCACACCCCCTTTGCACAGCCTAAGGCGTCCTGCGTCCCTCGTCCACCACTCTCCCCCCCCCTTCGGGTTTGTGATGGGTGGGTGGATTTGCGTGGGCCGAGGATTTCAGGGTTGGGGGCTTCCCCATTGTAGGTCATGCCTCCTGCTCTCTTTCTCGGCCTGCGTTGGCTGAGGTGTTCCTGTGGTGGGCGAAAGTCAGAACATTGGCTAGTGGCCTTGATCCGTAACCCTTTGGGTATATTTTGGGGTAAATTGCTGGGAGTTTGGGAGGCAGAAATTTCGATTTATTGAATTTCTTTCAGAAAAGAAGGAAGTGAAAGAAGAATTTTTTCTTTTTCCCTCTTCCTCCATTTGCATTCTTTGTGAGGTTTGTCTGCCTTGTGTTTTTTTCCGGGATTAGTCTTGTTAAGGATGGAGATTCCCAGGAGTGGAGTCTATAGCTTTTGGCTTCCATTAAACCACTTCACCAACCTTTTAAAGGGAAAGTTAATTTTTGCCTACGGTCATTCTAGAAAATAGCATACACCGACTAGTTGAATTAATGCACTCAAAATTGTGACTTAGTTACATATGGTAGATATGTTAACTCGTATCTTTTTTTTTTTTTGGATAAAACTTTTTTTAAAAAATTAAGAGATGTAGTAAAGGATTATTATAGTTAAAATGGCATAACTGAGAAAGCCTCTGGAACTAAGTTTTGGGTGAGACGGTCTATTTAAGGTTCTTCCTATTCTGAGTTGAAGTAGCCTTTTCCCTTTTGAGGGATGTTGTTGCTGCCTTTACTCATTCTCCAAATTGCTTTCCTGTTTAAACGAAATTCTTCTAGTTAACTGGTGTTAGATTTGAAGAAATTGCTCAAGTGTCGCGTTTGGTAAAAGTGAACTTGGTATAAGAGTAAGAAACTAGTTTCAAGCTGACCCTTTGGCCTCTGGAGCAAATTCACATGTAACTCTCCCCACGCCTTTCTCTTGCAGATTAATTAAAAGAAGAATGAACAGTAATCCATGAAGATAACTGGGCAGTTTTTCTTTAGGTATCATTTTTAATTGTAGAAGTTCAAGTGGAATCAGAAGCTCTTACTGGTGTGAGGATTTATACAAGCCTTCAGTTTGTTAACACAGACCAACAGATCACCACTTAGAAGATACTTTTTTTCCCCCCGTTTTTGGTGTCCTTGGTGCCAAAAACTAAATTTGTGTGTAACATTTTGATTTGTGTTTGTGTCTAGGTTTTATGACACAAGTAATCACATAAACTTTTCACATGTTTTGCTTAAAACCAAACCAAACCATTGCATTGATTCTGGACTTCTTGAATTGAGAGAGTTGATAAGTTTATTTTAATGCATATATTTGAAGAACTAAGAAAAAAGGCTTCCTCAGAGGTGTTCCTCACAATTACATTCTTACTAGAGACAAAAGAAGAAGGTTTATAGCACTGGCAGTGAAATTATTCTAGAGTAGAAGCAGAACCAAATAAAGTTTCAAAATCTGTTGAGTAATTTAGAGAGGTTTTTCTTTGAAAATTTAAATTTTCTATGAGTAAATTGTCATAAGTATTGATATACATTGCTTTTCTCTCTTCGATTGAGTGACTTAAGAACAATGGAAATTTCAGACTTACTTATTTAACGGAACAGTTTCTAGCCATGGCAAACCTACAGACAAATTTTTCCTTGGTTCAGGGCACAAATAAAAAACTGAATGGGATGGGAGATGATGGCGGCCCTCCAGTGAAAAAAATGATGACAGACATTCATGCAAATGGGAAAATGATGATCAACAAGATGCCAGCAGTAAAGAAGGAACATTTGGATGACTATGAAGTGCCAATGGAAACTGATGGGGAACATGTCAAGCGAACCTGTGCCTCTGTGCCCGAACCTTTACATTTAAATCCCAGTTTGAAACACACTTTGGCACAATTCCATTTAAGTAGTCAAAGCTCCCTGGGTGGACCAGCAGCATTTTCTGCTCGGTATTCCCAAGAAAGCATGTCACCTACTGTATTTCTGCCTCTTCCATCTCCTCAGGTTCTTCCTGGCCCACTGCTCATCCCTTCTGATAGTTCTACAGAACTCACCCAGACTATATTGGAAGGGGAGTCTATTTCTTGTTTTCAGGTTGGAGGAGAAAAGAGACTCTGTTTGCCCCAGGTCTTAAATTCTGTTCTCCGAGAATTTTCACTCCAGCAAATTAATACAGTGTGTGATGAATTGTACATCTATTGTTCACGGTGTACTTCAGACCAGCTTCATATCTTAAAGGTCCTGGGAATACTTCCCTTCAATGCCCCATCCTGTGGGCTGATCACATTAACTGATGCACAAAGACTATGTAATGCTTTATTGCGGCCACGCACTTTTCCTCAAAATGGTAGTGTACTTCCTGCTAAAAACTCATTGGCCCAGTTAAAGGAAACTGGCAGTGCCTTTGAAGTGGAACACGAATGCTTGGGCAAATGTCAGGGTCTGTTTGCACCCCAGTTTTATGTTCAGCCCGATGCTCCCTGTATTCAGTGTCTAGAGTGCTGTGGAATGTTTGCGCCCCAGACGTTTGTGATGCATTCTCACAGATCACCTGACAAAAGGACTTGCCACTGGGGCTTTGAGTCAGCCAAATGGCATTGCTATCTTCATGTGAACCAGAAATACTTAGGGACACCTGAAGAAAAGAAACTGAAGATAATTTTAGAAGAAATGAAGGAGAAATTTAGCATGAGAAATGGAAAGAGAACTCAATCCAAGGCAAGTTTTGTTTTTTTCTTTTAAATAGTAATTTTGAATAATGGCAGTGGTTTACTTTGAAATCAAGTCTATATTTAGACTTACTTAACCTGTGCGTTAAGAAACTGTTACTGCTCATGCAACAACAACAACAAAATACTGATCTATGCAATGTGTTATGCTTGTATTACACATTAGGCTGTAAAATGCTTTCCTGTGTGTGTACTCGTTTGGAAGATCAAATAACCTAGTGCATGAAGTAGGATTATTCCCATTCTACAGATAAAGAGAATGAGGCTCAGAGAGATCAAGTGGCTTTCCCAAGGTTATATAACCAGAGAGTGGGGGATTTGGGGCTTCTTTCTCAAGTCATGTTCTCTTTCTTTTTCACACATCCTGCTTTTTGATGACTAGATCTATTGTTGTCCTAGGACTCAAGATAATTTACACTTTGGTGTTATTTCCATTTGCAAATGGTGTAATAGCTAGCCAAAACAACTGTTTGTGGGCTTCAAACAACATTTTTCAAAGGTAGATGTTGAGTTTCTGACATTGTTTCTATATATGGATAGTCAGGCTTGATCAGTATTGGAAAGAAATGGTAAAGGCAGATTTATCTGAAGAATTTGTGATTCTAGTAAGCAAGGTATTTTTTTTAAAGAAAAATAACTTTAAAAAATTGTGACAGCTAGAATAAGATTATTTTAACTAAATATTAATATAAAAACATGTCAGCAAAGCGATCTTAAATATATTCCCACCACATTATCTGGTGTCTAAGATCTTCATTCTCAGAGTTTGAATGTCTGGGTAAAACAAGATTTGGGTTATTAAATGTTCAATTTGTTGATCTGGTTGTTATATATGTTTTTCTACTTGATTAAAACCAGTATACTAGCTAACACTATTTAATACTTAACAGTGTGGCAAACATTGTTCTTGAGCCTTTCCATACATAATTTTATTTGATTCCTACAACAAAAGATCAGCCATGTTTCAACTTAAGAATCTGATTTTTCCACTATTGCTTTTTATTTCTTGAAATAATCTCTGCCTTTTTTACTTCACAGAAGAAATGAATGAGGCATGTTAAATTACAAGCTTATTCACAGCAACATTAGAGTTTGGGCTAGAATCTAAGATTTGGTGTTGAGCGCTTTATTATAGTGCCTTTAAGGTTTTGAGGGAAATTTAGTTACAATTTAGTTTTAAAACTGATTTGCTTCTGAAGCTCAAGAAAGTAATTTAGACTGTAATTCAGGATAGTTTGCTACTTGCGGCTTCCAAAGGACCAGCACTTTGGAATTCCTTGCCTGTGGCTCCTAGAAAAGTTTATATATTGTTCACGTGCAGTTATTGACTGGTTTTAAAGCAGGATTGACTTCAAGCCAGTTCTCAAACTGCTGGACTTGCTTACAGCTGGATTGGTCCCACGCTGAAGCGTGTGCTTGAAAATTATCTGTATTCTCAAAATGTGGAATGCCCTTTTGATACTTATGATTCTTTCTTGCCTTAATTTAATTAGGGGCCCTACCCTTACATGTGCGTAGGTGACCACATTATTTGCCAGTTATTCTTGTGCCAGTCTTCATTGCTCTGACATAAGCATTTTTGGGATAAACTACTTTGCCTGATATTCCTGCTCTATGTTTGTGAGAAAAAAACATTCGAGAACCATGATAAAGGTTAAAAAGAAGAAAACGATAAATTTACTTAACTGAAACTGAATGTACTAGGGTTTGGGTAAAATTGAAACCATTCTTCATCTGGATGTAGTCCTTTATTGTCTCAGAAATTATTAATTTGAATTCATTTTGGGCGGGAAGGTGTGAGATTACCCCTCCCCCCACCTTTTGGCTGTGTTATCTTTTTGCAGGATTTACTTCAGTGTTTTGGTGTATTTTTTCCAATTTTATGTGAATTTTAAGCAATTTAAGGGAATTTAAAATTTCTAGCAATCTAATCTTAAAAAAGACTTTTCAGTTCACGTGTCATCATACTTGAGTGGTTTATTATGCTTGCCAATTCATATTTTGAAAATTTACTCCTTAAAACTTGTGAGATAGTTCTTGCTTGAAGGTCTGTGAACAAGGTTTCTCATATGGGAAACCAGCCCCAGATGGGTGGTAGAATCAGGAGTCGACTACATTTCTTCAGACTTGAAGTCTAGTAGTTTTCAGTGGTTTTTCCTAAAGTAAACTTAGTAGTAGAAACTGAATTTTGGGAGACACATTAATTTTTCTTATGAGTTTCCCTTAGTATATTGGTTCATAAACTCTGTATTAACTTGAATTACAGACTATGGTATTTAACTGGGAGGGGGGCTTAGGAGATAGGCTTGCCTGGGGAACATTTTTTATTATCTTCTGTGAGTCAGTAAGTTGGTTGCCAAACAAACAAACCAAATAGACCCAAAGGAAGCTCATTTGAAAAAGTCAAGATAAGCTTTCTTTTTTTTTTTTAAATAGAAGAGTATACTAAATATATTAACCTCTCATGTAAAGAACTTTATGTTTAGTATGAATACTAATGTAATTCAATATGTTTATATAGTTAATGTAGTTGAAGTATTGTTTTAGATTAAAAAACAAAAATTACGAAACTCAATAGGTTGATTGAAATGTAGCAACTGTTAAATTATTTCCAAGGATGGAAATTATGTTAGCAGTGACCACCAAACTATTTGCATGACTAATAGCTACATTTAATTTGCATAGTTACAGCTATATTTAGATGGGAGAAATAAGTGGTATAAGGTCAGTGTTCTAAGTGGGAGGAACTGACTCTGTAGAAACTGAAGGTATATTTTGAACTCTTTATTACTCAGGTCAAGACAAGAAACGCATTTGATTTTAGATCTGCCTAGGTGGCTTTGCAAAATGGTGTTCTTAAACTGTTTATTTCTTCATATCATCAGAGCTTTTGTGCTTTTTGTAAGAAATATGGTTCTTGTATTTTACAGTGTGTGAATGTATGCAAGAACGTCACATTTCTTTTCCAAATCTTCAGTTAGTGTTATGTATTTGATCTAAGTCTGATTTTGTTGTTTGTACATTTTTGTCTATGGAAAAGTTGCTAAGCAAATTGCCCATTTTTTAAAGATTTTATTTCTTTGAGAGAATGAAAGAGAGCACATGTGAGTGGGCAGAGAGTGAGAGCAAATCTCAAGAGGGATCCCAAGCAGACTCCATGCCAAGCCTGGAGACCGATGCTGGGCTTGATTCCATGACCCTGAGATCATAGCTTGAGTCAAAATCATGAGTGAAATGTTTAGCTGACCGAGCCACCTCGGCACCCTGCTGCAAATTGGTTACTTGTAAATAAAATTTGAAGGGTGATACTTACTTAACATTGTTTTCAAGCACACTAGAAAAGTCCACTTGTTGTCATAGGTGGTTCTTTACTATTACAGAAAGTAGCTGACAATCTTTAAGATGGTGTATGCCCTTATGTTTTCTTTTTTTAACACATAAAATAAACATTTTATTTATTTTAGAGAGGGAGAGAGTGTGCATGGACATGGGAGTGCATGTGCACCTGTGTGTAAAGGGCGGGGAGGGGCAGAGGGAGAGAATCCCAAGCAGACTCCCTGCTGAATGTAGAGCCTGATTTGGGCTTCATCCCACAACCCATGAAATCATGACCAGAGCGGAAACCAGGAGTCAGTTGCTTAAAGGACTGAGCCACTCAGGTGCTCTATGCCCTGATATATATATTTTTTAAATTAAAATTTAGATTTCTAACATTTAGACTTGACTACTCTTAAGTAAGTAAAATAATATGGTTTTTACTCTGCCTAGGGCAGCGGGGAACCCTATAGATTATCTGTGATGCAAATAGATGACATAAAGATATTAACTAAATTGTTTTTTTAAAGCCCATTAAACATTTTACTACTTTTAGTTTTGCATTTTCCTTTCAGTTCTTCATTTCTGCAGAGGTCATTGGAATAATAATAATAGTACAAAAAAATTTGCCCATCTTATAAACTCTTTTCTTCTGTTGAGGAATTTCTTTTTTTTTTTTTAATATTTTATTTATTTGACAGAGAGAAACACAGCTAGAGAGGGAACACAAGCAGGGGGAGAAGAGAGGGAGAAGCAGGCCTCCCGCCGAGCAGGGAGCCCGATATGGGACTCGATTCCGGGTCTCCGGGATCATGACCTGAGCCGAAGGCATTTACTTAACCAACGGAGCCACCCAGGCACTCCTGTTGAGGAATTTCTTAGTCCAAACCAAATGAAGTAAGGAAATACACTAGAGAGAATGGGCAACTACAAACAGTAGTGTTGAGACAAAATGTGTTCTAGTAATAGTTGGGGGCAAATCTGGTGCTAATTTGTTAAATCAGTGATACAGTGTGCATTTTATGATTAGCATAAATTTTGATCAAGTGGGGATAAGGTTAGCATCAGATGAAGTGTTTGTGCTCATATGGGAGACCAGTAAGAATATTTTTGTCTAATTTTCTAAAATTAATAACTAACTTCATGAGTTTAGAGACTTTTTCCTGTTTTCCCAGAACATAGTTTAGTGCTTGGCACGTCAGAGACACTCAGCGAATTCTTTTTTTTAACTGAATAATTTTTTGAAAAGTAATATGGCATTATATTTTAGGATATGTGAAGTTTTTTTTTTTTTTGGAAAAATAATAGTTTGATCTGGAAATAAACACGTATATAATTTGCAGATTAATTGTTGAATGGGATAACTGATCCATTAAGAGAATGGAAGTGAAAGCATTTTGGAAGTTAAGAGTGTAGAAATGTAGGGTGGTGCTTCAAACTATCATTGAAATATTTACTAATATATATTTGGGATTTTTCTTTTCCACAAACATCTTCTTGTCTTAATTTAGAATTACATGAAGATATTTCTAACACAAAATAACTGAGTATTGGGTTCAGATGTACCTCACTCTTAGTTATTTGTACACAGTGATCATACTAATTGATATTTACTTACTAAAACAAAGTTATGCAAGAAGAAAAGTGTGAAACAGGTTTATTTTAAGACATGATAAGGACTGTTAAATGAAATCTTTAGAATGGCTTTGGGAATAGTGCCCCCTTATGGTTTAGAAAATACAGAGCCTATATTTGTTTTTACCACTAAAAAATGATAAAAGAATTATAAATGTTAACATTTTTAAAAAGGCTTATGATAAAAAACTTAGAAGCTTATTCTTTTTGGTCTGAGAAATGGGAAAAAATTAAGAAACTTTAAGGAAGAAGAAAAAGGGTACACCTGAATCAGTGTAGATAGCTAGTAGGGTTCTCATAGCTGTGCATACACATTATAATTTATGCCATTGGAAGAACAAGGAAGTAATCAAGAATTCGGTTAATTTCAGTTCCTTTAGAATTCTGGGAGAGGAAAGTGCCTTGGAATCCGAACTCAATTTGTTCAAGTAAAGAGGTAGAACTAGTTTGGGAATGCTTTAGTAATGGCTGGAACCTGTATTTTGTCCACAAGGAGAATTTTAGTCTAATGAAGATCCATACATAAAATAACTTAAGGATTTTATTAGACTGCAGAAAGCAAAAAAAAAAAAAAAAGAAAGAAAGAAAGAAAATATGTAATTAAACTCTAAACCTTTTCTTAAGGCGAGGTTTGCCTCAGTCACTAAAATAAAGTCTTACAGCACCATGCTAGAAAGAAATGAATAGGAAAAATACAAAATTACTTTTTTTTTTTTCTTTAAAGATTTTATATATTTATTTGACAGAGAGTGAGCACAAACCGGGAGCAGCAGGCCAGGGGGAGGGAGAAGCAGGCTCCCTGCTGAGCAGAGAGCCCAACTCAGGGCTGATCCCAGGGCCCCAGGTTCTTGACCTGAGCCTAAGGCAGCTGCTTAAGCTTAACTGACTGAGCCACCAGGCGCCCTCTAAAACTCATTTTGATTTATAGACTGAGAAGGGGGTCACAGAAATATGTACATAAAGACTAAATGCAGGCCCCCGAGGTCAAGAATTTTATCTTCTAGTTTCTGAATCTAGAATGTGGTAGATGTTTAATAAAGGTTTGAATAGCTGAGTGAAAAGCCTTATGAGTCCTATAAAGCTACCAGTGATTTTCAAGGAGAAAACTGAGTTTAGTTTTAAAGTAAGGTAGCATTTTGTTTTTATTTGTAGTATTGAATTTATTTTGAGATTTCAAATAGAACTAAAAGTGCATATTTTGTTTATGTTATGGGGACAAGGAATACAAAAGTTTAGGAAACTCACTAGATTATTTTGGTAACACTAGGGCTTTTATTCCATGTTAAAAATTTTTTTGGTGTGATTATTAAAACAGTATAGACACATTGTAGTAAATCCTAAACAAGTGCAAAGAAGAAAAGAAAATATCAGGGCACCTGGGTGGCTCAGTGGGTAAAGCCTCTGCCTTTGGCTCAGGTCATGATCTCAGGATCCAGGGATGGAGGCCCACATAAGACTCTCTGCTCAGCAGGGAGCCTGCTTCCTCCTCTCTCTCTCTGCTGGCCTCTCTGCCTACTTGTGATCTCTGTCAAATAAATAAATAAAATCTTTTAAAAAATACCATAATTCATAATTGCAACATAGAGTGATAATTTCTTTACATATGTAATGCTTTGTAAATCTGTGCAAAAGCACCCACAGAGTATACAGGTGTTATTAATATGGGACCAATTGTTGAAATAATACTTTTGGACCAATTTTAAGACAGTTCACTTGGAGCAAGGTTTTTCAAATTGCAGTTTCTCACTCATGCAGCCTTTTTCATCTGCGCTTCCATGAGGGGAGAATTAAGCACTACAGAAAATTATCTGAGTGATGGTTTCATCAGTTCTTCCAAAGATGGAATACAGTACTGTTCTTAATGCTTTGGAATGAAGTTAATTCATTGCATATAAAGGATGCCTTGGGGCATTTGGGCTTGTCTCTTGAGAATCCCAGTTGAGAAGGGCCAAGAGGGTTATGAAATCAATTTAGTGGGTCACTAGCATTCAAATAAAATGAAATAGAGTAAAATAAAAAATAGACTACATTGCATATAATAAAGTCAGTCTACATTTTGGTATTGTCAATATACATTAATTGAAGACCAAAATAATCTGAGATCATTTTTTAGAAAGCATATATATGCTATAATGGGATAGAAAAACAAAACCTTAGATTTATATAGATATTTAGTGAAAAGATGTAGATGACATGGGCTTTGCTAAGTTATTGTAATATTAAATGGGTTGGACACTGTAGAATTCCAGTATAAACAATTTTATTTTTAGGGGTACCTGACTGTCTCAATTGGAGGAGCATATGACTCTTGATCTTGGGGTTGTGGGTTCAGCCCCACATTTGGTGTAGAGATTACATAAATAAAATAAATAAATAAATTAATTAATTAATTTTAAAATTTATTAACAGGACTTTTTAAAAATCAGTTTGCTCCTTTTCCTTCACATTGTAAAGGAAGTGATACCACACTACTGACTTCACATGGTTTTGTTTCCATAAAGGATTTAAGATAATAGTAGTTCATTATAAAAATGTGAGCCTTTGCTTTTCCTGTGAGCATTTTTAAGCACTTTAAACTTAAAATTGGCTTTGTGAGGTATGTGGTATCATTCAGTGTGGGAGAGCAGCAGACATTGCTGTAACTCCTGAAGATCTGTTTTTGTTCGTGCCCTTATTGTTTCAGTTTCCTTGGGTTGATTAATTCTAAAAAGTACAAGGAAACAAGGCACAAGACTAAGTCTTAAAATCTCTTTAAGTAGCTATTTGCTACTTGTAACACTATTCCTGTTTCAGTTGTTGAAACACTCATTCATTCACAACATGTTGGAAGTATTGAGGAAACTTGATCCTTTAGTGAGAGATTCAGTTTCTTTCAGTAAGAGTTGTTGGCAGCTGTGTGGTAGGGTGTCTTTGTGTCCTTCTGAAATCATTTATTGGCCACTTGAATGTCTTACTATTAGAATAACACAGTAAAAAGACCCTGACAGGTATATTCACTTTACACCTAAGGAATTACTGCTTAGCTATGTATTCAGTCATGTGTTTAGTAAGGTGGCTAATGATTTATGGTTGGGCTTGTACAAAGTAATGATAAGTAATATGCACTATATATTACTTCTTATGTAAGCACATCATTAGGATAACCTGTTAAATTTACCAGTCTGCTAGTTCTTTGTATGTTTACTGTCTTAATGAACACCACAATGTAAAAATTAATCTACATCTTTTATAGCTCTTTCTAAATTCTGTATTTAAAAATAATTTTTCCACATATTTAAAAGAATTTAATTCTGATTTTTGGTGAGATTTTGGAAGTCCCACCAATACGTTGAGGTATTGCCTTGATTTCTTTAGTTCATTAATATTTGTCATTCATTAAAAATATTAATCTGCGGGGCGCCTGGGTGGCTCAGTTGGTTAAGTGACTGCCTTCGGCTCAGGTCATGATCCTGGAGACCCAGGATCGAGTCCCACATCGGGCTCCCTGCTCGGCAGGAGGCCTGCTTCTCCCTCTCTCACTCCCCCTGCTTGTGTTCCCTCTCTGGCTGTGTTTCTCTCTGCCAAATAAATAAAGTCTTGAAAAAAAATTTTAATCTGCTATTGTAATTAAAAACTAGAGTGCCACCTAAAAGCAAAGCTTATTATTAGAGATAAGTCTAGGAATTGTAAAGGGTTTTGATGGATTGATTGGTTGATTGATTTAAGTACAAATTGAAATGTTTATATATGAAGAGTGCCGAGTGGGTGGGATTGTTTTATATCTAGAAAGTGGCAACTATAATGTTTATTGGTGTTTTGGTAAATGAAATCAAGTTCTGTAAATTATTTGTCATTGTGAGACTAATAAGCATTGTACTACCAAAATACAGTTGTTCTTTATTAGGAAGTCTGATTATCAAGGATCATGTGTACATAACACAGTAAGTTGAAATTTAGAGAAATTTTCATAAAACATTTCCTGATTTTTACTTATTTAAGATGAATTCTTCTATACATTTTGGGATTGCTAAAATTTGCTTTCATAGGCATTATTTGTTGTTTTATGACTTAGAGAAAGAACCTTTGAAATGAAATAATATGCCTGAAAATTTTCTTATGTGTTTCAGCTGAGGATGCCATCTGTTCATTTTGTGATAGATAATGGTGGGGAAGTTGGGCAATAAAAGCATTTTAAAATGTTTAAGACTCCAACTTACTAAGTGATCTATTTCTCTCCTTTGCCAAGTAATGTAATATATTCTATTTTAATGTTTAAATACACAAAGTGAATAAAAGTTTTCCTACCTTCAAAAATAAGATAAGAAGCAGTAGATATTCATATCTTGGTATCTTTTTTTTATTCCTGATCAGTGCTAGCTTTACTGCTGTGCCATTTAATTATATTGTTCTTTTTTTGAGGACCTAATTTGTATGTTGACACAAACGCAGAATAGCTGAGAAAATCTGGCATGCCAGTGAATGTTCTGTTGTATAATATGTGCTTTTCTTAATTGTTTTTAACACACAGTTTAGGATAAGTTGTTATAAATGTGTTCATGGCTTACCACATGTTGGATAAAATTAAACCCAACATCTTACCATGGTTAGTGTTGTACATTTCCCCATCATTTATATTATTTAATTTTGTAGATCTGATTTTTAAAAATATGCCCCAGAGACTGTTAGGCTTCTTTGGTACTTCATGGAGTAGAAAGATATTGAGTGTGAAAGAGACTGTCTTCTCAGTTTCAGGGTTAGCAGAGTAACCTGATAAAAGGCCACTCTGGGAATTAATGAGCTAAGCTGTCATTCAGAATTAATTCAGCAAATATTTATTAGTTCCTACTATATGCCAGGCATGGTGCTAGGTACTGAAAATACAAAAGTAAGGAAGTTGGTTCTTGACCTCAAGCTGTTGTTGAAATGGAGACTAGATAGCCTCTTGTTAGGGATTTTGAATGGGGAATTCAGACACTGACTAGGGGGCTGCACTAAGTGATCTTTAAGGGAGGTTTCTTTAGAATCTCTAAATTGGGATTTTGTTAGTAGGATAGTGTGGGATTAGAAAATAAAGGACAGAAATTAGAGAGGGATGGGTGTTTAAAATGCTAGCAATTATTTACGGTGGCACCTGAAGTTTAGAAACCTAGAAATAAAGATACACTGAATTTGGATTGTGAATAAAAGTAAAACTTACACAAAGGAAGCTGTAGTTTTTGAAATGAATGTGATCAAAATTGAGTCAGATTTTTTTTTTTTTTAAACTGAGTCAGACTGCAAGTTAAGATCTTTGGTGAAGAAGCTTAGAACTTGCTATTTTGAAGATTTGAGATTCCAGCTATAATAGAAAAAACTTGAATATATAAGTCAGTTTTAGTAATTTGAATTTTAAAAGATCTGTAAACAATTGATATCTTGGGCAATACCTCTAGAGTTTGGAATATAAAAGTGATTTAAAGTAGAGCTTTATTTTCTAAATAATGAGTTTAACAAATGACTTCTTGAAAAGAAATTCTCATTTAATTCAAGCTGACGTTATATTTCATTGATTTTTTAGAGTGAGCTTATCCATACTTGTTAACATCTCTTATCATATAGTGTTGCAGTGAAAAATGTATTGCCTAAGTGAGTTTTCTGGATGATGAAACTACTCTTTACAGCAGAGTGGTTTTTTTTAAACTTTAACCTTTAGGGGCGCCTGGGTGGCTCAGTGGGTTAAAGCCTCTGCCTTTGGCTCAGGTCGTGATTTCAGGGTCCTGGGATTGAGGCCCACATCCCGCTCTCTGCTCAGCAGGGAGCCTGCTTCCTCCTCTCTCTGCCTGCCTCTCTGGCCTCTTGTGATCTCTCTCTCTGTGAAATAAATAAATAAAATCTTCAAAGAAAAAAAACCACCAAAAAACAATTAAAAAAAAACAAAACAAAACTTTAACCTTTGGAGCTCCCGGTGGTTCAGTCGGTTAAGCAGCTGCCTTCAGCTCAGGTCATGATCCCAAGGTCTTGGGATTGAGCACAAATCAGGCTCCCTGCTCAGCAGAGAGCCTGCTTCTTCCTCTCCCTCTGCCTGCCACTCTGCCTACTTGTGTACTCTTACTCTATCTCTCTATGAAGTAAATAGATAAAATCTTAAAAAACATTAAAAAATAAAACTTCAGCCTTTTTCATGAATTCTAAAAGGTCTTAGTTTTCAGTCTTTCTAAGTGGTGGGTATATAGTTATGGTATATATGTATATAGTATACAATTTATATCTGGTATAAATATAGACTATAATTTAACTATGCCATAAGAACTCAAGACTTCTTAAACATCAGTTACTATACTGTGTTGTGATGAAGATAGGGGACAATTGAGATATATTAAATTATTTGCCCTGGCCTGTGATAAAGCCCTCAGATTGTCTTGCTTTTTGAACCAGGTTTTGTGTTTGCATCTTGTAATTCTCCTCTCTTTAGGCTATCAGCCGTTGCCTGGCTTCACTTTCTAATTTACTTGTAGAACTGAGCTATAGGTGGAGAAACTGTGTGAACAAGTGATTGGCTTGTTTTATAAATAAGCACTGGATTTTGCCTCAAATTCTGAACTTCTTTAGAATATTTGATCTGGATTGTGAGGGTTTTTTTGTTTGTTTTGTAAAGATTGTATTTATTTGAGAGAGAGAGCTTATTGGGGGAGGTGTTCAGTAAAGGGCAGAGGAGAGAGAAGCAGACTTCCTGCCAATGCACGTGGGACTCAATCCCAGGACCCTGAGGGATCATGACCTGAGCCTAAGGCAGACAGTTAACCAACTGAGCCACCCACCGTGCCTGAGTTTGTTGTTTTTTTAATTGTTTAGAGCCTAGAGGCTCTCACTGAATACTCAGTTCTCAAATCCTTTGAAAATATTATTTTCCCTAATCTTGTGGTCTCAAGTTAGTTTTTCAAATTCCTTGTTCCTCCTCCTCCTCCTCCACCTCCTCCTCCTTCTTTTTTTTTTTAAAAGATTTTATTTATTTGACAGAGAGAAACACAGCCAGAGAGGGAACACAAGCAGGGGGAGTGAGAGAGGGAGAAGCAGGCTTCCCACAGAGCAGGGAGCCCCATGTGGGACTCGATTCCGGGTCTCCGGGATCATGACCTGAGCCGAAGGGAGTCGCTTAACCAACTGAGCCACCCAGGCGCCCCTCTTCTTTTTTTTTTTAAATTAACATATAATGTATTATTTGTTTCAGGGGTTCAGGTCTGTGAATCATCAGTCTGCCTGTTCCTTCTTAACCAAAATGCTGATTTACCACCAATTGAAGTTACTGTATTTTTATTTTTGGCTTTTCATTGGTCTTGAATCATCTCCAGGTTGATCAAATTATATATAATGTTTGCTCCAGAAGTGGTTTCATTTTCATTTTCAACCCATTTTGTTGGAGCAATGGGTTGTCAGGCTTCTCCTGAGTTTCTTCATCCTACTTGCTTTCCCCCATTAGTAGGATCTCCCCAATCAAACCATGGACAGTTTATGAATTGATTTTGTTATAATCACAACTGCTTAGCATCTGGAGATCTGCTTCTATTCCGTTTTATGTAGTTTCCTGGTTCTGAACTGGAATATCGGGACATCAGGCAAAATAGCTTTCCTAATTTCTTAGTGTTTAGTGGCTGTCCCAAGTGCTGTGTTTATGGATTATTGGATGAGGTTGTCATTTCCTACACACCTTCCCTAGTTGCAGAAGAGAGTGGAGACAGAGGAATATCCAGCTCTCCTTTTTGTCTCATCTTTCCTTTATCTCAGTCTCAGTTCCATCCTCTATTACTCCACTGGGGTTGTCCATTAACCCCCTGTCTTTGTTGTTCCACCCAAACCTTACCTCCTTTCAGCTCCGTCCTCTACTACATGAGTCTTGTTCCCCCTTTAAGATGCTCTTTTCCTGAAAGAGCAGGGTAATTACTGTGACTTGAAATACATGTATGTGCATAGTGGTGCTGGTGGTTGGTAGTAGTGGAGAGGCCGTATAAAACAAACCAAAATAAGGGAGAAGTTTGTAGTCACAGGTTATTCTTTTCTTTCTCAGTTTCTGAACCTCAGTTTACTAATCTGCAAAATGGAGATCATGATACCTACTTAATGAAGTACTTGTTAGAATTAAGTAGTGTTTATAAAGTTCTTATCGGGTAGATAGATATTCATTAAGTAGCCAGTCACCTTCTCCTTTTCCTTTATTCATATGTATAGTTTATGAGAAACTGTGGTTTACGGGTAAGTGTTAGCAAGTTGTTTCAAGTTTAATCTGGTGAAGCTTTGGTTTATTTGTTTTTGTTTTTTGTTATTGTTGTGTAAGATGTTTGTTAGGGATCAGTTGCCTGTTAAAGGAAGGGAATGGAGGTGAGACTGTGCAGAGGGAAGGTAAAAATGTACAGTGCAGTCCCATCAGTGTTTCAGCCAAGTTGGCAGGGAGCTGTGGAATGAGTAATGCCCATTTTAGTTGTGCCATGTTAAGATAAAATGGCTCCTCATTTGAACTCCTACCTCCATCATATCAGTCACGATATCAGCTGCCTAGAGAAAGGCAGGACTCAGCTTTGAGGAGTTTCCTCGCGAGCATATGCTACTGAGGTACTATGCTGAATTCTTGAGGTGGATCCTGCATAAATCAGTAGAGTTCTTTCTGGGCAGCTTTCTCTGATCCGCAGATTTGATTTGCCTTGTTCTTTCTGGATGTTCTACCCTGTCTCCTCCACTCAGGTTACTCTGTGAGGCTCTGGCTGGGTTCTCTTGTCTTCTAATTTCTCTTCTCTTCTCTTCTCTTCTCTTCTCTTCTCTTCTCTTCTCTTCTCTTCTCTTTCTTTTCCCCTCCTTCCTTCCCTCCCTCCCGCTCTCTTTCTCTTTCTTTAACATTTCACCATACTTCTTTTATTATAAATCTACCTATTCATCTGTCTGCCCATCTTTTTTCCCCTCCAGTGTTATTGAGAAATAATCAGCATACATCACTGTAAGTGTAAGGCATACATCGTGATAGTTTGATTTACATATATTGTGAAGTGATTACCATAGTAGGTTCAGTTTACATCCATCCTTGTAATGCAGTCTGTCTTGGTCTCTGAGGCACAGTGGGGGTACTTCAGCTTCACCACCTCCACACTCCCATGTTATAGTATTCTCTCAGTGGTGTCTTGTTCTTGAGTAGATGTTAGTTGTTTTTCTTGTGAGGGAGCGTGAAGTCAAGAGCAACCTGTGTTACCATATTAGTGACATCTCTTGCCTGGCAAAGTATTGTTACCTAATCCACTAACATACTGTAAGGAATGGGGGGGTACATTCTAGCTGACTGTTGCAGTAAGAGGAATCCAAATTTACCTGTACATGTGCAAGGCACCATATAAAATGGATTTTATTTATTTTTAAAAAGATTTTACTTATTGGGGAGAGAGAGTGAGCAAGAGCTAGCATACAAGCAGTGGGGAGTGGCAGAGGGAGAGAGAGAAGCAGACTCCCTGCTGAGCAGGGAGCCCGTGATGCGGATGATACTGGACTCCATCCCAGTGCCCTGGGATTATTACCTGAGCCAAAGGCAGATGCTTAACTGACTGAGCCACCCTTATAAAGGTATAAGGTACCCTTATAATGGATTTTAAAAATAGATTCCTTAGTATGAAATTTTATGAAATTATTTCTGGTAATCCATGTTAATATGCGTACTGAAACTATTTCTGTGATAGGATAGTTCACATAATTTTGACTGACTAGATTTAGTACTTTAAGGGAAGGCTGCCTTCTTAGCAGAGGACTCTCAAATAATGTAACTCTTATTATAAGTCAGGGTTCGCCAGGGGCATACAATGGCCCTGTCAAGTTGACGCATAAAATTAACTATCTCAACTATCTCATTTTCCTGAACTTTTTCCCTTATACATTTTCCTACAGATAGATACATCATCAGGAATGGAATTACAATCATGGTACCCTGTTATAAAGCAAGAAGGTGACCATGTTTCTCAGACACATTCCTTTTTACACCCCAGGTGAGTAGTTATTGGCTTGTTTATTTGTTCATTCATTTATTCAACCTCTGTATGTCAGGTACTGTTCTATTTCTTGGGAATTCATTATTTTAAATTTTAGGCTTGTTAATGAAATGAATTGTAAATTGTGTTGAATATTTGAGACAACCTTTTCTTGGTGTTTTGTTATTTCTAGGAATTTGTTATTGTTTCTCACTAAAGTAACAGTTGGAAGTTTTCCATTAATTTCCTTGCTTCCCTATAAGAGGTAAACAAACTCTTCAAGAGTTTGGTATGGAACTTTGGTATTCTACAAACAAATTTTTTGAAACTTAGAAGCTTTCATAGTAACCATGTCCCTCAAAATCCAATTTTATATTTTTAATAAAAATGCACCTTAGATGATAAAGTTTTTATCATAAATTTCTAGATTTTTATTGCTGTAGATATATATTCCTCCCAAAAATGGTGATGAAGAATCTCAGTCTTGTTTACATTTGCACAATTCCTACCATTCCTATTGTGTTTGAAGTAAGTCTTTGGCCATTATGAAACTGTCAGTTTTCTTAGCAGAATACTGTTTTTAATCCTCAGAATTCATGTAATTAGCAAAGAGGAACAATATAGATTATTGGATAAAGAAAATAAGATGTAAGGGGAGATCATTTAGAATTTAAGGAAGGAAGTACATCAGTTAAATGGTTGTGTCTTTTGGCTGATGGTTATGCAGATTATAGTTAATAATATAGTGCTTCAGTATTTTCAGTTCAGATTTCTTCCATGAGTCTCAGATAATCTCCTGAACAATTTTATGTGAGCTTTGAGCAAAATTAGTAGTTATCCCTTCAGTTTTAGTTTTGTGTAACTAAGGCTTTTTTGTTGTTGTTGTTTTGTTTTGTTTTAAATCAAATTAGGAGGTACTAAGGCACTTTAGGAAGATTGCTCTGTGGGGTTTGAATCAAGTAGGACTGACTGCCCAGTAGCAATAACTGGGCGGCATTCAGAGTGCTATATAAGAAGGGGCCGGGGAGCTTCTCATTGGGCCTATGGTGAATTAGGCCATAAGCCTAGCAGTGTGGGACTGAATCAGCCTCTATAAAAAAGAGTGAGGATTCCTTGCTTTCATGGGTGGTGGTCAAGAAAATGATTCTCCAAGTAGCATATGGCCTGTTTTCTTTCTAGCATAAGCCTTACCTATTCAGGACTATTAAGCAGCTCTAAAGTGCTTCATACTTTTAGTCTCAGGTGATTTTGAGGGAAGGAGATGAGACTGTAATTTTCTTTGTGAGTATGTCTTTAGTGCTTAGAAATTATTTTTTGCAAAATAATAAAAATTATTTGCACTTAACTGTCTAAAGTACTGAATTTTTAAAGAAGTCTTTTCTATGATTTAATTTTTTAAATTATTAACATATAATGTATTATTTCTTTCAGGGATACAGGTCTGTGATTCATCAGTCTTACACAAAACACAGTACTCCCACAACACATACTTTTATGATCCTTATTTTCTGAGTTGTTATGTTGTCTGTTTTAGTAGAAAATTTTTAACCATAGAAATATTTAATGTATTTTGCTTTTTTCCCAAATGTAATGTATGTCTTATTTTTGCCTTTCTTTATTTGTAGCTACTACTTATACATGTGTGATAAAGTGGTTGCTCCAAATGTATCGCTTACTTCTGCTGTATCCCAGTCTAAAGAGGTGACAAAGACAGAGGCAAGTAGATCTACACCAAGACAGTCAGAGAAGCCTCATAGTAGTGGGAAACATCAAAAAATGGTGTCTTACCCAGATGTCTCACTGGAGGAACAGGAGAAAATGGATTTAAAAACAAGTAGAGAATTATGTAGCCGTTTAGGTAAGTATTCAGAAATTTTTTTTTTAATCATATACTTAACACGTTTATTCAGCATTTTCTGTTTAAAAAAAAAGATTTTATTTATTTGACAGAGTGAAAGGGAGCACTAGCAGAGGGAGTGGAAGAGGGAGCAGCAGGCTTCCTGCTGCGCTGGGATCCTGATCTGAGCTGAAGGCAGCTGCCTAACCTTAACCCTTAACCTACTGAGCCACCCAGGTCCCCTTATTCATCATTTTCTTTCTTTCTTTTTTTTTTTTTTTTAAAGATTTTATTTATTTATTCAACAGAGAGAGAGATCACAAGCAGGCAGAGAGGCAGGCAGAGAGAGAGGAGGAAGCAGGCTCCCTGCCTAGCAGAGAGCCGGATTCGGGCCTCAATCTCAGGACCCTGAGATCATGACCTGAGCCAAAGGCAGAGGCTTTAACCCACTGAGCCACCCAGGTGCCCTATTCATCATTTTCAGAGAGGACTTCTGTTTAAGAGAGTGTTCCAGATAATTGAAGCTTTTATCTTTAAAATAATGCACCTTTGAAAACTCTGAGTGACTGTTTAGAACTTTAGTTCCTATACTATTTTTAAGAACAGTTACAGCTGGGGCGCCTGGGTGGCTCAGTTGTTGAGTGTCCGCCTTTGGCTCAGGTCATGGTCTTGGAGTCTGGGGATCTAGCCCTGTATCAGGCTCCCTGCTCGGTGGGAAGCCTGCTTCTCCCTCTCTCAGTCCCCCTGCTTGTGTTCCCTCTCTCGCTGTGTTTCTCTCTGTCAAATAAATACATAAAATTTTTTAAAAAATTAAAAAAAAGAACAGTTACAGCTCTAGAGGCTAATGATGTAGATATGTAGTCTACATGGTTTCATACTGCAAGTGATTTTTGTTGATTGTTTTTTTCCCTTTTCTGACCTTTTTTTGCTGTCAGTTTTCTTCGAGGGTCCTTTCTATTTGCTGTGAATTGAAAAACCATTTTATAATACGAAGAAGTGTGTAATGGGGTGCCTGGCTGGCTCGGTTGGTACAGCATGTGACTCTTGGTCTCAGGGTATTAAATTTGAGCCCCACATTGGGTGTACAAATTACTCAAAAAAATAAAAAAATAAAAATCTTTTTTTAAAAAGATTTTATTTATTTATGACAGAGATAGCAAGAGAGGGAACACAAGCACAGGGGAGCTGGGGAGGGAGAATCAGACTCCCTGCTGAGCAGGAAGCCCGATATGGGCCTCCATACCAGATTTCTGAGATCATGACCCCAGCTGAAGGTGGATACCCAATAACTGAGCAGCTCAGATGCCCCAAGAATAAAAGTCTTAAAAAAATAATGCAAAGAAGTATGTATGAGTAGTTGGGGCACCTGGGTGGCTCAAAGGGTTAAGCCTCTGCCTTTGGCTCAGGTCATGATCTCAGGGTCCTGGGTTCGAGTCCCACATCAGGTGCTCTGCTCAGCGGGGAGCCTGCCTTCCCCCTCTTCTCTGCCTGTGTCTCTGCCTATTTGTACTCTCTCTCTCTGTCAAATAAATAAATAAAATCTTAAAAAAAAAAGTATGTATGAGTAGTTAGGTATAGGACTCAGGGAAACTTAGCCATGTGATAAGCAACGATTGAAAACTCATAGCTTTAGGATCCAGGCAAATGGCATAAAAAGCAGACTGTTGGCGGGGCATCTTTAAAAAAAAAAAAAAAGCTGCCTAGTTACAGTGTCTTTTAAAGTACTGTGAACCAAAGGAGCCATGTCTGCTCAAATGCTGCTTATTTTACCCTCTGAGTAGCAGAGCTTTGCTTACAGCTTAGGCAAGTGTGACAGTTACTTCACCTATCTTGGCATAGCTGAAGTGTCCATTAGTCATTTAACTGTTTTCATAGATAACTGAGATTCTTTGGGGGGTTTCTGTACCTTAATTTTGAAATTCAACTTTCTTTGAATTTAAATATGGTAAACAATTGCAATATATTGTTATGTCATATTTGTGTTATGTTTTATTTCCCAAATTCTGTTGACTTTTAAAATATTTTTGATTTAGTTCATAGACTGTAAAATGTTTTCTTTTAAGGTATACAGTTTAGTGACTTTCAGTAAATTCATAGAGTTGTTCAATAAGCACAGCTCTTTCAGGACATTTTCATCACCCCCTACAAAAAAAACACCTGTAATCCATTAGAAGTTACTCTTTATTTTCCTCCTTCCCCAGCTTCTATTTATATTTGTTTTTATAGATTTGCCTATTCTGGACATATCATATAAAAGAGATCATATAATGTGTGACCTTTTATTATCTGGCTTTTCATTGAGATAATATTTTTCAGTTCATTTTGTAGCATATTTTAGTACTTGTTTTCTGTAGATGGTTTAATAATATTCTTTTATTGTATAGATAAATATACCACATCCACATTTTGTTTATCTACTCATCAGTTGACGGACATTGAATTGTGTCCACTTTTTTTTTTTTAAGTAGGTTCTATGCCAAATGTGGGGCTTGAACTCATGGCCCCAAGATTAAGAATTGCATGTTTACTAAGTGAGCCAGCTAGGTGCCCCAAATTGTGTTCACTTTTTGGCTGTTATGAATAATGCTGTTATGAACACTTATGCACATGTTTTAACATAGACATGTTTTCATTTCTCTTGGGTATATATTTGGAAGGGAAATTACTGGGTCATGTTAGTATCTTGAGGAATTGCCAGACTATTTTTCAAAGCACCTGTACCATTTTCCTTTCCATCAGCAGCTTTTGAGGGTTCCAGTTTCTGCAATCTTTGTCAGCATTTGTTATTGTTTCTCTTTTGATTGTAGCCATCCTAGTGGTTGTAAAGTGGTATCTCATGGTTTTGATTTGCAATGCTCCAGTGACTAATGATATTGAGTACCTTTCCATGTTTTATTGGATCTCTTCAGATTCTTTGCCTATTTTTAAATTGGGTTGGTTTTTTACTATTGAGTGATAAGTGTTCTTTATATATTCTGGATAGTTGACCCATATCAGATACATGATTTCCCATTCTGTCAGTTGTTTTTTCATTTTATTTTTGGTGTTTCTGAAGCACAAAAGTTTTATTTGTTTTTTTATTTTTACTCTTTTTTCAGAGAGAGCACGAGTGGGGTGGGAAGAGGGAGCGAGAGAGAGAATCTTAAGTAAGCTTCATGTTCAGTACAAAGTCCAAGATGGGGCTCAGTCTCACAGCCAGTGAGATCATGATTTGAGCCAAAATCAAGAGTCAGATGCTTAACCACCTGGGCTACCCAGGCACTCCAAAGCACAAAAGTTTTAAATTCTGATGAAGTCCAATTTATTTTTCTTTGGTTGCTTATGTAGGTGTTTTGTCTAAGAAACCATTGCCTAAACCTAGGTCGCAAAAATTTACATATAAGATTTGTAGCTCTTACATTTAGGTCTTTTCAATCCATTTTGAGTGAATTTTTATATACAGTGTGAGGTTCAGTCTTAGTCTTAGTATGTGATTACAGTTGTCTCAACACTATTTGTTGAAAAGACCATTCTCTCCTGATTGAGTTGTTTTGGTGCCCTTGTTAAATACCAGTTACCCATAAAAGTATGAGTTTATTTCTGGACTTAAATGTTTATGCCAGTACTACACTCAGCCTTGATTTCTGTAGCCTTTGTAATAAGCTTTGAAATTGGGCATTGTGGGTCCTAAAAGTTTACTCTTCTTTAAGATTGCTTTGGCTATTTTGGATTCCTTGCATTTTCTTATGCATTTCTGCATCAGCTTGTCAATTTCTACCACAAAGCCAGCTGGGATTTCAATAGGACTTGCATTGAAAAAGTAGATTTGGGGTGCCTAGGTGGCTCAGTGGGTTAAAGCCTCTGCCTTCGGCTCAGGTCATGATCTCAGGGTCTGGGATCGAGACCCACATCGGGCTCTCTGCTCGGCGGGGAGCCTGCTTCCTCCTCTCTCTCTCTCTGCCGGCCTCTGCCTGCTTGTGATCTCTCTCTCTCTCTCTGTGTGTCAAATAAATAAATAAAATACTTAAAAAAAAAAAAGAAAAAGTAGATTTGCTTTGGGGAATATTTACCATCTGTCTTAGTCTGTTCAGGCTGCTATAACAAAAATACCCTAGACTATGTGGCTTGCACTACAAACATTTATTTTTTACAGTTATGGAGGCTGGGAAGTCCAAAATCAAGGCACCAGCCAGCAGATTTGGTGTCTGTTAGGGGCCTGTTTCCTGGTTCATAAGGGTCTGTGTTCTCCTCAGACACATGATGGAAGTCCTCACATGGTGGAAAGACAGGAGAGCTCTTGGTATAGATCCCATCATGGAGGCTCCACCCTTATGACCTAATTATCTCTCAAAGGCCCCACCTCCTAACACCATCATATGGGGCATTTGCAATTTCAATATATAATTTTGGGGTCATTAACATTCAATTCATGACACCATCTTTTTTTTTTTTTTTTTAAAGATTTTATTTATTTGACAGTGAGAAACACAGCCAGAGAGGGGACACAAGCAGGGGGAGTGAGAGAGGGAGAAGCAGGCTTCCCGCTGAGCAGGGAGCCCGATGTGGGGCTCGATCCTGGGTCTCTGGGATCATGACCTGAGCCGAAGGCAGTTGCTTAACCAGCTGAGCCACCCAGGCGCCCCAATTCATGACACCATCTTAACAATATTAAATCTTCCAATCCATGAACATGGGATGCCTTTCTGTTTATTTAGGTCCTTAATTTTTTTCAATGATGTCTTGTAGTTTTCATTGTATGGGTCTTGTACTGCTTTTCTTATAATTCTTTTTTTTTTTTTTTTTAAGATTTTATTTATTTATTTGACAGAGAGAAACACAGCCAGAGAGGGAACACAAGCAGGGGGAGTGAGAGAGGGAGAAGCAGGCTTCCCGCCGAGCAGGCAGCCCGATGTGGGACTCGATCCCGGGTCTCCGGGATCATGACCTGAGCCGAAGGCAGCTGCTTAACCAACTGAGCCACCCAGGCGCCCCCTTTTCTTATAATTCTTAGCTATTTCATTATTTTTTATTTCATTTGTAAATGGAATTTTTTTCCATTTTGTTTATGGGTTCTAGTGAATTTTTAACAAGGTACTCATTTTTTTGTTACTTCATTTTTGCCTCTCAAAGATCCATCAGTCTCAAATAATTCTACAAGTAAAAAGAAACCTGAGTCTACCACTTGCAGTTTCATCAGAGACACAAGCAAGGCTGGAACAGACCGAGAGACTGCAGCTTCGTCTCCACTTCTTGTCAAAGATGTCATTTGTGAGGATGATAAGGGAAAGATCATGGAAGAAGTAATGAGAACTTATGTAAAACAACAGGAAAAACTGAACTCAATTTTGCAGAAGAAGCAACAACTTCAGATGGTAAAATTATTAAAATGATAGTCTAGTACATTCTCAAGAAAAATTGAGAGAGATATTGTAAATGTGTTTAAGATTTAGAGTTCTACACTCAAGCAATTTTCTTTTAAATTTGTAGAGAAAATAGTTTTTCAACATAATTACTTATATATAAAACTGATGTGACAGCTGACTTTTAGATGTTTTATACCCTATTTTTTCCTATATTGAAATTTTTAACATGATGGAAATAAAATAAAAATTATATTGTGATTCTTTATATTGCAGGAAGTTGAAATGTTGAGTAGTTCAAAAGCTATGAAGGAACTCACTGAAGAACAGCAGAATTTACAGAAAGAGCTTGAATCTTTGCAGAATGAACATGCTCATAGAATGGAAGAATTTTATATTGAACAAAAAGACTTAGAGAAAAAATTAGAGCAAGTAATGAAGCAAAAATGTACCTGTGATTCAAATTTAGAAAAAGACAAAGAGGCTGAATATGCAGCACAGGTAAGAATTACTCAGTTTGTATAATGTTGCCCTTCCAACGTGGAAATTGAAGCTTTACCGTCTCTATTAAAATTACTTTTTGTCAAACTCATTTCATTGGGCAAGATTTCAAAATACATAATTCTGTTAAACACAAGTTTATGGTGTATCATCCAACATGAGTTTTTTTAAAGGATTTTATTTATTTGACGGAGAGAGCATAAGCAGGGGAGTGGCAGGCAGAAGAAGCAGGTTCACCGCTGAGCAGGGAGCCTGATGTGGGGCTCAATCCCAGGACCCTGGGATCATGACCTGAGCCAAAGGCAAATGGTTAAGAGATTGAGCCAGCCAGGTGCTGCCAAGATGATTTTTTGATTTTGAATGTTTTATTAAACTTTCATTAGATTTGTGTATTTTAGTTGCCCAAATTGCTGATCTGTAGCTCTCCAAATAGCAAATGTTTTATTATCTTAATGTAGTGTATGGGCTTTCAGATCAACAAATTAACAGACATGAATTGTTGCCCACTATGTTCAAAATCACTTGAGCAAAAATGAATAGTAGCTCACAACTTGGAGAAGATGAATAAATACCCTTAACTTGAGCAGGCTGTTTGGGAAGTATACTAAACTGTAGGGCATAATCAAAGTGCTCTAGGTGTTAGTTCTCTTGACCCTTTTTTCTCCCCCCTCAATTCAATGTTATGTCAAAACTGGATGAATATTATTAGATATTCAAGAGATTATATATACATGAACTTACAAATGTAGTTCATTTTGTAAAAAGTAATTTGAAGGTAGGTCTTTCCCTTGATGTGATGATTAAATGGAAAAACACAACTGAATGAAAATTGACACAGTCTTTTAAATCTCACAGTTGGCAGAACTGAGACAGAGATTGGACCATGCTGAGGCTGATAGGCAAGAACTCCAAGATGAACTTCGACAAGAACGGGAGGCAAGACAGAAGTTAGAGATGATGATAAAAGAGCTAAAACTGCAAATTTTGAAATCATCTAAGACTGCTACTGCTAAAGAATAGAAACCTTTAAAGAGATTCATCTGTGTATTCCCAGCAGGGTTAATTTTTGTTTGTTGCTTTGATTATTGAATTCTGAATAACTTGTCTGCATGAAGATAACTAGGCATCCTATCCATTTGTAGATCAGAGAAAGTGAAGAGATTATATATTAGTACATAAATTTTTACATTTTCCAAATGAATGAAAATGTATGTTTCTTTGTACTTTTTTTCAACTGGCTTAGAAACAGTATTATATGGTTTGAACTATTAGATAATCTGCCTATATTTCTAATGCAAACTTAGCAGTTGTATACTTTATAAAAGCTGCATTGTGTGATGGATCATTGCGGTTAGTTTTGTTACTCATATTTCAGACTCAATTTTACATACAGTGGTGGCTTCATACTTCATATGTATGGAGCTACTGAAGGAGTTGAATCTCCATGTTTTTCATTAACACAGTCTCCTTTCTAAATTGATATAGTATACTCATTATTATACATAAAATTTGCTTTTATTTTGTTAATGTTATAGAGTGAATTTCTACCAGTTCTTTTTTTTTTTTTTTAAATATCTCCTAAGAAACATTTTATCGAAAGAGGAATTTTGTTGATGAGGTTATAGCACACCCCATAGGCATAACGAGGAAGGATAACATACTTTATTATACACTGCTATTAAATACAAGAAGCAGTTGTAATTTGTTTTTTGGTTTAAATGTTATATTTAGAGGGTTTTTTTTTTAATGTAGCAACTTCAGAAGAAGAAGGGAATAATGTAATTTTTGAATTTTTGTTTATGTTGTTATTAGAGGTGTGAAAATATAAATGTTCTTGAGAAAAACTGATACCATTGATGTACATCAGTTTGTATACAATCCATAATACTCCTGTACAGTTTTTGTATGTGGTTCTGGGTCTTACTGAAATTTATATAATGGATTTGTTTTCCTTAATGGGTTCATTTTTCCTTAAGTTGTAAAATATTAAACTCCTTGAAGGTTATTTTGGATTTTTGTATGTTTAAATGTTAAGTCTTATCAATATTTGCACGAGTGGACCATTTTCAATTACTACTTAATATCAAAATCAGGAATTTACAGTCAATTGATAGGTTATATGGATAGGTTAACATAGGGAAGTTTATTTACTTGCTACTAAGAGGTTTTTTGATAATTTTTAGAAGACGAAGGAATTCCATAGTTTGGGCGGGGGGCAAATCTTCTGCACTTTTTTTTTTTGCACAGAAAAGTCTGTCATTCTTTAATGGCAGATTTCATATTCATTAATTCTTGGCTTAAAAGATACTAGGTAAAGTTCTTAGTATGCATTTTTTAAAGGAAGTTTTCTGAAGCTATCATTAATTGACATTATTATTCCAGGAATTTTATGTTTATGCTCTCATGTGGGGTACTGTATGAAATTACTTGAGAGCTAAATTTATTTTTAAAATAAATCAGCTAGAGTTAAGGTTGTATACTATTCCCAGTGTAGACAATAGATGCTCTACTGGTATAAAACTTCAAAAATCAGTAGGTTATCATTTAGTTATTTTCATATTTCGCTTAATGGTACTTACATATCCTAAAAGAATTTTTGTACTTCTCAAAGTATAGTTTCTTTACTAGAGTGTGATGTAAACGTGTATTTTCTATTTTCCATTTAAATTTTGCTATATTACCTTCCAATTTAATTTGTTGATTCTTGGTTTCCTCAAGGAGGAACAAATGTTAAAAATTATATACCCTCCTAACACCTTTTATTTAGATTTGGAGAAAGAAAAATCACAAAGACATTTTATGATAAAGTTCATTTTAGTTGTGTCACAGTTAAGCTTTTTGGGAGATAAACTCAAACCCTTATAATTTCATCGTTCTAATTTACTAAAAACCTTTGTGCTTATGTTACTTAGTAAATGAAAAGCTTACTAAAGTTTCAACCCAAAACTTCTAAAATACATTGCTTAATCTTTGAAATAGTTTATTTTAAAATTCTAAGCAGTTCTTAAACATCTTTAAATTATCATAAACTCTTAAGTTAGAATTGAGTAAAGAAATATTTTTTCTAGTCCTTTGCATTAGGAAAACTTGCCACATAAAATTGTATAGTCTTCATTTTCCAGAAGATACATTGATGTGCCATAGGTTTCTGTCTTCTTCCTTGAAAATAGAGCTTTTTAGTCAATTGTAAATATTATACCTATTCTAGTTAAAAGTAATTTTAAGTTAAACTGCACCACATAGGTTGAAAATAGATTTTGTAATACTTTAAAAGTGGCCTCTGCTGAAATATCCATATAAACTTATTCTTCTATTCTTTGCATGCCATTTTGTGTGTTGGTTGCTAGCTTAAAGTTTGTTTTGGTGTTAGTTTTTGTGTGCCAATTTATTAGGCAAGCAGATTTTTCCTCAGACTTTGTAATATTCTTTTTAGGAATAATAAAAATATTTACTTTAAAAAGCTGCATTAAAGGAACGGCCTATCAAAAGTGCTAGAGCATCTTAAGAAGGAAGAAAAGATAGAATATTAGTTTTTACTGGGTGATGGATGATGTTTAATTTGGGTGATGATAGTTTCAATACTTCAGTTGTCGTGGGTAAAAGGTACCACATGTATAAAGGTAGTATATTGAAAACGTGCTGTCATTGAGGAAGCTCTAAACCAGCCTGATTTCAGAAACGCAACTTGTAACACTATGAAAGGATTTGACCAACAACGTGAGTTTGACTTGTGCTTTGGTTTTGTAAAGCATAGTCTTTTTCTTGAATTTCTATATCCATGAGAGTCAGGATGTTTTATGCTTCTAGAACTAATTTTATAACATATTTAATCTATTACCAGTTGAGATATAGAATCGTTTGTACATATTGAATTAAAAACCAGTGACTAAAGTAGGTGAAATAGATGAGTATGATGATATTGCAGGTCATCCCTAGGTTTTAGAAGTCATGACAGAACAACCAATTTATTTGCACATCTGTGGCAAAGTAGAATGATAAGGAAACTCCAATAATAGGAAACATGTTCAAGGTATTTCTCTAAAATTAATTGTAAAGCTGGTGCTGAAGGTTTTTGATCAGCTTCTAAAATTTTCTTCTCAATGACTTTTGTTTTGATTGCTTTGGGGAAAATCCTCATTTTCATTTGCTCTTATGTATTTAATCTGCACGACAACATTAAAAATCAATGTAATGAAAAGTTGTGCTTATACTGTACATCTATTTCTGTGCTTAGAACTACTTGTTAATTTTTATTGAAGCTGTCAGCAATAAGGGACACATTACTGCTGTATTATACATTGTGGGATTGAATAAAGAGCTTAAATTATTTTCTAGTATAGGATACTGAAGCATTTCCATTATTGGAAGAAATTTATATGGGTATTCTGTAATACATCTTGTTTAAAAGGACAGTTTTTTTGTTTTGTTTCATTTTGTTTTTGTAAAATCTTTCCATTTTAGATGGCTTCTAAAACTGTAGTACAATCTGGAGCTGTTTCTTTAGTAATATAATTAAATGTCTTATATAGTGCTACTGTTTATGAATTAGAAAGTGATCAAATGTAAAAACTGAAATTTAAAAATTAATCCCAGAAAACAAAATAGTATATTAAGTTAGTTGAATGTAAAAGAAATTTATAAGATTTTTTTTTCTTCAATAAAGATACCTCACTTGAAAATAAAGCACAGCATACTTAAAGTAGTTCTAGTAAAAAGAGTCCTGCTAAAAGAATTGCTTAATGTAGGACAACTTTGAGGGAAGTATAGTTTGGGAGAAATAAAATATACTTGCTTTTAACCATCCTGTTAGAAGTATTTGCTTATTCTGGTAATTTTTAAGCCAACACAGTAGTCTTAAATTATTTCTGAATTTCTAACCTGTGAAGGCAGTAAGTAAAATATCTTCTGCAACTGTTGAAACAAGTTGTTGACTACATTGACCATAATTCAATTTAAAATCTTGCCAACGGTGTACAGTTTTATGGTTAAAATTGCTGTGGTTGGTTGCATCACATGACACAAAACTGTCCTCTACCTCACGTGAAATAAATATTTTATATGGTTTTACTATAAAACAAGACATCTTTCTGGTCACTTAGTTTACAAATTTTGAATTATATTTATTGAAACATGACATACTGTGCTCTCAGCTTATACCTCAATCGTATTTTGTGCTGTTTTCCATTTTCATGCCTTGTAAATAACTTGTATAGATTGTGGATCAAATTCAGAATAAAACTTTTAATGCCAATAAAACTGATTGAAGCCCTTTTAGTATCCTGTGTGAGCTCAACTTGTCCCTAAGACTAACATTTTCTCCTTTTGTTCCTTTAAAGTCTATTAGTCATTACATGAAGTGATTAACTTGAGAAATCTTTTTTAAATTACAAAATATGAAATTTATGCAGTATTTCAGGTATAAAACATACCAGCACTTTGTGATTATTTTCTTTCATGATATATGATCTCTTGCTTTCACTTCTTTTCCTTACTACTCTACTCCTGCCTCTGGTATTATTACAGCATAAGAAATTGCTCCCAAATTTAGCTGCTTAAAATAACAGTTACTCACACAGTACCTGAGGATTAGAAACCCAAAGGCAGCTTAGCTGAGAGTGATGGCTCAGGAGTTCTTCCAAGTGTGCAGTTACTATGTTATTTAGGGCTGAAGTCCTTTGGAAGCTTGACAGCTGGAGGATCTGCTTTCAAGTTCATTCACATGGCTGTTGACAGGTGCTCACTTCCCTGCTGTATGGATCTGTTCGTGCAGCTCCACAATCTGGTAGATGGCTTCCCCCAAATGAATGATCCAAAACAGAAAGAATGATGCCAGGTTTTTTTGTTACTTAGGCTTTTTTTTTTTTTTTTAAGATTTTATTTATTTATTTGACAGTGATCACAAGTAGGCAGAGAGAACATGGAGGAAACAGCCTCCCTGCCAAGCAGAGAGCCCAACATGGGCCTCCACCCCAGGACCCTGAGATCATGACCTGAGCTAAAGGCAGAGGCTTTACCCTACTGAGCTACCCAGGTGCCCTGTTACTTAGTGAGTCACAAGTCCAGTCCATATGCAGTTGGAGGGTATTACACAAAGGTATTGGAATACTTGGAGGAAGGGAATACTGAGGGCCATCCTCGAGTCTGATTACTATATCCTCCCAATTTTTTTATGGCAAAATAACATAAAACTTAAATTATTTTTAAGAGTAAGTGGCGTTAACTACATTCACAATGTTCAACCATCACCACTATATTCAGAACGTTTTCATTATCCCAGACAGAAATTCTGTACTATTAAACAATAACTCCTTTTCCCCACCACTCCCAGCTCTCGATACCCTCTGTTCTGTTGACTCTATGAATTTACCTATTGTAGGTATCTTGTATAAGTGGAATCATAAAATAATTGTCCTTTTGTATCTGACTTCCTTTATTTCTCCACTTAGCAAAATATTTTCAAGTACCTGTTTTGTAGCATGTGTTGGAATTTCATTCCCTTTTGTGGCTGAATATTTTATTGTAAATATATATGTGTGTATATATGTGCATATCATTCTGTTTATACATTCATCTGATGATGGACATTTGGGTGGTTTCCACATTTTAGCTATTGTGAATAATGCCACTATGAACATTGGCTTATGAGTATCTGATTAAGTCCATGCTTTTGAGCCTTTTGAGTATACACCCAGAAGTGGAATTGCTGGATCATTGGGTAATTCTACATTTAACTTTTTGAGGAACCACCAAACTTTTTCCCAGCAGCTGCATCATTTTGCATTCCCAACAGGAATTCCCAAGGGTTCTCATTTTTTCATATTCTCACCAACACTTGTTATTTTCCATTTTATTGATAATAGCCATCCAAATGGATGTGAAGTGTTATTTCACTGTGGTTTGATTTGTATTTCCTTAGAGGCTTAGATGTTAAGCATCTTTTCATGTGTTTATTGGCTATTTGTATATCTTTTTTTTTTTTTTTAAGATTTTGTTTATTTATTTGACAGAGAAACACAGCTAGAGAGGGAACACAAGCACGGGAAGTGGGAGAGGGAGAAGCAGGCTTCCCGCTGAGCAGAGAGCCTGATGTGGGGCTCGATCCCAGGACCCTGAGATCATGGCCTGAGCTGAAGGCAGAGGCTTAACCCTCTGAGCCACCCAGGCACTCTATTTATATATCTTTGGAGAAATGTCCACTTTAAAAAAAAAGACTATTTATTTATTTATTTGACAGAGAGGGAGATGACAAGTAGGCAGAGAGGAGGAAGCAGGCTCCCCGCCGAGCAGAGAGCCTGATGTGGGCCTCGATTCCAGGACCCTGAGACCTGGGCTGAAGGCAGAGGCTTCAACCCCCTGAGCCACCCAAGCGCCCCTTTTGTCCATTTTTGAACTGGATCATTTGTTTTTGTTGAGCTAGAGGAATTCTTTATGTGTTCTGGATATTAATCTTTTATCAGATATATTATTTGCAAATATTCTCTCCCGTTCTGTAGGTGATCTTTTCACTTTTAATGTCCTTTGATGCACAAAAGTTTTAAATTTTGATGAAGTCCAGTTTACCTATTTTTTCTTTCATTGTGCTTTTGGTACTCTCTCCAAGAAATCATTGCCAAATCCCATGTCATAAAGTTTTCCTCCCATGTTTTCTTCTAAGAATTTTATATTTTTTAGCTCATATTTAAGTCTTTAATCCACTTTGAGTTACTTTTGTAAATGATATTAAGGGGTCCAATTTCTTTTTCTTTTTCTCCTTCTCCTCCTCCTCCTCCTCCTCCTCCTCCTCCTCCTTCTTCTTCTTCTTCTTCCTTTTTTGTGCACAAATATCTAGATCCCAGCATCATCTGTTAAAAATTGTCCTTCGGGGATGCCTGGGTGCTTCAGTTGTTATGCGTCTGCCTTTGGCTCAGGTCATGGTCCCAGGGTCCTGGGATCAAGCCCTGCATCAGGCTCCCTCCTTGACAGGAAGCCTGCTACTCCCTCTCCCATTCCCTCTTTTTCTGTTCCCTCTCTTGCCATGTCCTTCTTTCTGTCAAATAAATAAATAAAATCCTTTTAAAAAAAGAAAGAAAGAAAAAACTGTTCTTCCTGTTGAATGGTTTTGACACCTTTGTCCAAAACCACTGACCATATATGAGAAAGTTTCTCTGTGGTCTCTTTTTTATTCCATTCATCTGTGTATTTCTCCTTATGCCAGTACTACTCTGTTTTGATTACTGTAGCTTTGTAACAAGTTTTGTAATGAGGAAGTGTGAGTCTCCCATATTATTTTTCAAGATTGTTTTGGCTATTTGGGGTCCCTTGATATTCTGTATGAATTTTAGAATGGGTTTTTCTATTTTTACAAAAACACCATTGGAATTTTGATAGGGATTTCGCCAAGTCTGGATCACTTTGGATGGTATTGTCATCTTAATGCTATTAAGTCTTCCAGTCTATGACCACAGAATAGCTTTTCATTTATTTATGTCTTTAATTTCAACAATGTTTTGTAGTTTCCAATGTACAAGAATTTCCCCTCAGATTTATTCTTGTATATTTGATTCCTTTTGATGCATTGTAAATAAGATTCTTTTAATTTCTATTCAAATTGTTCATTGCTACTGTGTAGAAAATGTAGTTGATTTTGTGTGTTGATTTTGTGTCCTGGAACTTGGCTGAATTTACCAATTAGCTCTAACAATTTTATAGTGTGTGGAATTTTTAGGGTTTTCTACATGTAAGATCACATCATCTATAAATAGAAAACTTTACTTCTTCCTTTTTAATTTGGATGACTTTATTTCCTTTTCTTGCCTAACTGCTCTAGCTAGAACCTCCAGTACTATGCTGAATAGAAGTAGTAAAAGCAGGAATCCTTGTTTAGTTCTTGATCTGAGAGGGAAAGCTTTTCTTTCACCATTGTGTATGATGTCAGCTATGGTTTTTTTTCTTTAGTTGTGGATTTTTAAGATATCACCTACTTATTATGTTGAAGAAATTCCATCTATGTCTAAGATATTGAGTGTTTTTATAATGACACGGTGTTGAATTTTGTCAAATGCTTTTTCTGCAGCGCTAGAGATGATCATGTGATTCCCCCTTCTTCTATTACTGTGATGTATTACATTGCTTGTTTTTTGTACTTTGAACTACCTTTTATATTCCAAGAATAAATCCCATTGCTCATGGTGGGCTCATGACCTGAGCCGAAGGCAGATGCTTAACTGACTGGGCCATCCAGGTGCCCCAGATGTAATGATTTTCAAATAAAGTTTGCTCCCTCTTGCTCAAGGGAGGGATTTGGGAACTGGCCTGGTGCTTCAAGATGGAGACTGTAGCCACACTGGGGAAGGGAGGAAAAGGGCAAACAAAACATCCCCAAACATTCCCATCATTTAGAAGGTTTCTTGATTGGATGTTTGCTTGGTTGCTATAAACCTTTGATTATTTTCCAGAACACTGACAAAGTTGATCCTGCCAGTTGTCTTTTTTTTTTTTTTTTAATGTTTCTGTGGGAGAGCTTAGAGCTTCTGGGTTTATTGTTTGACTTAACCACTGTCCTATTTAGCCACAGACACTTTATAACCTGATCTTGCCATGATATACCATGACTTCTGTCACATGCTATGGTTCACACAGACCCACCCTGGAGGAGTGTGGGAGGGCACGATGCAAGAATGAATACCAAGAGGTAGGGATAACTGCTTACCACAGGAGAGGACTAAAATTTTCCTCCAAAATAGTCTTGGTTGAAACCAGAGTTGTATACATTATAGCTAGAACTTTGATTTGGAGAGCTTTAAGGGGAGGCGTTTATCTCAGAGAGCAATGATGACTGTTTGCCCTGGCCTGACACAGATTCTAGGCTTGTCTTCTACCTTAGAGGAACTCCCAGACACCTGAACAGATGATTTCAAAGCGACATGTCTAAGTTCTATACAGGGGAACATGAAGAGCACACTTAACCTAACCTGAAGGTTGAGGAGTGTTCCTGTTCCAAATGGTACCTGAACAGAACTTTGAGAGGTGGGAATTTGGAAAGGAAATGCTGTGGCTATGTTGAGAAGACTTCTAGGCAGAAGGATCTACATTTTAATAGTTTGGAGGCTAGCAAAGAACACAGTGTTATACTTTATGAAAAAATAACTCAATTTGAAACAACAGTTTAATATTGGTAATTTATGTTTTGATATAATCATACACAAGGTGCTCTGGGAACCCTTCAGAACTTCATAGGAAAAGGTACATAAAGTCTTGTCATAGGAAATTTTTTTTTTTTTTTAAGATTTTATTTCTTTGACAGAGAGAAACATAGCCAGAGAGGAAACACAAGCAGGGGGAGTGAGAGAGGGAGAAGTAGGCTTCCTGCTGAGCAGGGAGCTCGATGTGGGGCTCCATGCTGGGCTCGATGCGGGGCTTGATACCGGGGCTCAATTCTGGGGCTCAATACCGGGACTCCAGGATCATGACTTGAGCCAAAGGCAGACACTTAACAATTGAGCCACCCAGACACCTGCCTCCCCATAGGAAATTCTTGAGTTAACTAATTTGGGGTGACTGGAACAGAGCTGGCTGGAGAAGGTCTTTTCTACAGGGGTAAAGAGCAGGTATGAAGCATAGGGAATGAGAAAGAGTGGCATTCTTCTATGGTGAACTGCTGGAAAGTTCATTATAACTGGTATGGATGTTACTTAGCGGGGAGGGCTGGCTGTACAGAGGAGGGGAGAGGTTGCTGAGAGGGTTATTCACAAAGGGTCTGTGTGGTCTTGCATATTAAAGGGTTTGGACTGTGTTTCGAAGGTAAAAAGAACTGCCAGTGAGGTAGTGACATAATCATCAGGATGGTCACAGTGTATAGGGACATGAGTACTCTTTATAGACCCTTATAGTAATGGACATTTAAAAATATTGAAAATATTTTAAATTAAAGAATTTTTTTTCTCATTTTAAAATCAACTCATACTCATTACAGAAAATTGGAAAATGCCTAAAGAGCAAGAGCAAGGGATAGAAACCTCAATCTCACCATCTAAAGGAACTGCTTGTTATCATTTCAGCATTGATTCTCCAAATATATTTGTACATATTTAAAAACCCATATCCAACTGTCCGGATATTTCTAAATGAAGTTCAACAATTTGCATTTTGAAATTCATATTTTATAATATATTTACTTTTTTTTCTTTTTTTAGAGTAAGTTCTACGTTCAATACAGGACTTGCATTCATGACACCAAAATCAAGAGTCACATGTTACTGATTTGCACCAGCCCGGCACCTCAACATATTTACTTCTTCTTCTTTTTTTTTTTTTGAAAGATTTTATTTATTTGACAGAGAGGAACACAGCCAGAGAGGAAACACAAGTAGGGGGAATGAGAGAGGGAGAAGCAGGCTTCCTGCGGAGCAGGGAGCCCGATGTGGGACTCGATGTGGGACTCGATCCCGGGTGTCCAGGATCATGACCTGAGCCAAAGGCAGTTGATTAACCAACTGAGCCACCCAGGTGCCCCAATATATTTGCTTCTTAACTGAACATTTAATTGAAATGTAAATTGAAAAACTGGGGGTGCCTTCATGGCTCAGTAGGTTAAGCCTCTGCTTTAGGTTAAGTTCATGATCCCAGAGTCTTCGGATCAAGTCCCTTGTGGGGCTCCCTGCTCAGTGAGAATTCTGCTTGCCTGTCCCTCTCCCACTGCCCTCTCACCCTCCCCGTCCACTTGTGTTCTCTCTGTCAAATAAATAATAAAATCTTTAAAAAAGAAACCTGAATTGAATTTTTTCATAATGATTTTCTTAGGTAGACCTTTAGAAGCTGGATCAAAGGATATACATATTTAAATCCTTTGGCTATATATTGCTGAATTACTTTTGTAAAAGGATGTATCATATGTTTTATTAATATTTTGTAATGTTCATTCTTTTCGTTATTTTTATCAAATCACTTTTCTATAGCATTAACGAGAGACTATGAGAGCCCTCCAGTGGCCAAGCTAATTTCTACAAAAATATTACCAAGAGTAGAATTAAAAAGGAATTGCATCTAGTTATTAAATCTTAATGGCAAAAAGAGCGAAGTGCTAGAAATATCTTGGCTGTTAAAAAGGCCTTCTCCTTTAGGGTACCTTGGTGGCTCAGTGGGTTAAAGCCTCTGCCTTCAGTTCAGGCCATGATCTCAGGGTCTCGGGATCCCGTCCCACGTCTGGCTCTCTGCTTGGCACGGGGCCTGCATCCTCCACTGTCTGCCTGCCTCTCTGCCTGCCTCTCTGCCTCCTTATGATCTCTCTCTGTCAAAAAAAAAAAAAAAAAAAAAAAAAGCCTTCTCCTTTAGTTAGAGAACAGATGCTATTTGCTTTCCTTTCAAACTCTTGTTCATCTGCTACCAGATTATGACATGTTTTAAATTCCACTGCTATGTAATATGAAGATTATGTTGATTTCAAACAGGTTGAAAACCAACTGATTAAATAGTTATAATAACTAATATTTTTTGAGTACTTATATGTGTCAGGCACTTCTCCAAGCATTTTACATACAGTAATTCTCATGGTTATTGTAAAATAATTACTATTTAAAATACCATTTTACTGACAAGAAATAGAATATTAGTTACTAAACAGAAAAACATAACAGAAAGGTTAAATAACTTGCCAAACTAGCTAAATAACTAGTAAGTGATGGAGCTAGGATTCCAACCCAGGGCTCTTGACCACCTGCTCTAAAATCTCCCTTGGATCTTGGTGTCCAGGAATGTTCTCATTCAGGATAATTCACTAAATAGAAACCGTATGTAACAAACAAATAAATAAACAAAAGAAAGCAATTGGCACAATTGAGACATAAGCTTCTCTTCTAGTAATTCTTTAGGGAACAGTATAGTGTTTTGATAACATAATTTATGATCTTATATCATGTATTGAATGAATAACAAGAGGACATACAATAGTTTTGATTATTTTATAATTGGTACATTTTTCAGTGAAAGACTTACAGTTTGACAAATTGCTCTGTATTTTGATGTCTCGGTGGGAAAATGGAAGAGAATTTAATTTTAAAGAGAATTTAATGGCGTGGATTTCGAGTTGATTGTCTTATTTTCCTTTTAGTACTTATATACTTCACGATGATTCTGTTTTCAGAAACTGTGGTCTCCAGTTTGAATTAAAAATAAGGACTGCTGCCAGTCTTCAGGGCATATGATCTTCTAGGCTGAATGAGACCGATAGTCCAATGTATTCTGAAACTTCTGGTAGAGAAGCAGATGAATAGCCGTTTGAAGGCGGGGGAGAAAATATTCTGGAAAGGACTCAGACCTAACAATCCAGGTGCAGCTTGTCATTATTTTCATTATTTTGCTTCATCTCCAAGTGGAAGGAGGGGAAATCTGCAATAAAATGGCCTCTACAGGAATGGTTTTTAATTGCATCAAGAAATGGGACCCTGAAAAGGCAGGTTTTTTTTCTTCAGTAGCTGAAGTCAAAATTCTAGATGGAAGTAGTTTGTGAAAGTGCTCTGCTTTCAGTGGAGTTACCTTAACTGAGGCAGTGTCTCTAGGCAAGCAGAGATTTTTCTGCTAGAGACCCAGACAGTGCACATTCCTTACTGGAGAAGACTCTTCTTTACCAAGGACAGCAGGTAGGTACTGAGACCACAAAGGGCTTTCACTCTGTCTCTTGCCTCTCTCAGACCAGTTCTAATCACTACCTCCTGATTTCTTCTTCTTCAGATTCCCAGCTGCTATGGGCTAAGTATTTGTGTCCTCCCACAGTCACCAGCTAACCCTAATCTTTTGGGGGTGATTAGGTGATGAAAGTGTAGGCCTCATAAGTGGGATTACTGCTCTAACACAAATGACCCCAGAGAACTCCCTTGATGCTTCTATCATCTAAGGACACAGAGGAAAGACTGCTGTCTATGAACCAAGAGGAGAATTCTCACCAGACACAGAATCTGCTGCTTGGTGCCTTGATCTGTGCTTCCAGCCTCCTGACCTGGGAGAAAGGTCTCTGTTGTCTATGAAGCACCCAGGCTATGGTATTCTGTTAAAATAGCCTGGACAGAATAAGACAGCATCCTAGTGAAACTTGGAGGCCTGCAAATGCAGTCTCTCTTTTTTAGGGGGACACTTCAATTCAGCTCCTTCCAACAGAGATGTACAGAGTGCCTTTATGTCTGCCAGATACCGGGCCACACTCAGATTTCAGCGATTAACAAAATAGACAAAATCTCCTAACCACAGGGCATTTCATTTAAAGTCTATGTTTGGATACATTTGTTTATACTATGAATTTGTGCTACAATATTTCTAAAAATGTGTGTGTGTTTGAAATTCTGTATTACAACTAGAGGAATTATCCCTTTAAAGGGGTCTTACTAAAAGTATTTAAATTTTAAATGAATAATCTCAACTAAGCGGTATCGTATATGTCCTATGTTCTCACGTTTGATTTTGTTTTTGAAGATTTTAATTTATTTATTTGACAGAGAGAGATCACAAGTAGGCAGAGAGAGCAGAGGAAACAGGCTCCCTGCTGAGCAGAGAGCCTGACATGGGCCTCCATCCCAGGAACCCGGGATCATGACCTGAGCCAAAGGCAGAGGCTTTAACCCACTGAGCCACCCAGGCGCCCACGTTTGATTTTCTAAAGAAGTGCGTGTTTCTTAATATGCGAAGAAATCTTTTTTTCTTTTTCTTTTTCTTTTCTTTTCTTTCTTTTTTTTTTTAAGATTTTGTTTTAAGTAATTTCTACATCCAACATGGGACTTGAATTTACAACCCTGAGATCAAAAGTTGCATGCTTTACCAACTGAGCCAGTCATTTCACTATGAGGAAATCTTTTTGCAGAGAAGTGTACACTCCATTTGGGGCTAATGATCACAAATTGGAATGTGGGAAGTTGCTGTTAATCATGTTTCTCTGCATGTCATAGCCCCTTTACACAGGAAGCGCTTTTACCAACCACGCAATGATAAAGGACAACCACTAGTAGTCGCTGCAAGCCCGCCCCTTTGGCCCAAGTTCTGCTTTCTCTGTGGGCTTTTGCGGCTTGTCAGCAAACCTACTTGCCAATGCCACGGGCGTTCGTTCTCTAAAGGAATCACAGGCCATATGTCTGACTATGCTTAGGTGGAAATGGTAGAACAGTTAACCAGGCCATCTTCTTTGTTCAGGACACTTGTGGGGTTGAGGTTAGTGCCTGTCATTCTCACGCTCTCCCCGTACATATTTTTGAATAAGTTTTTTAAAAAGAGAGAGACCACAGGCAGAATGGCAGAGGGGGAGAGAGAAGCAGACTCCCACTGAGCAAGGAGCCCAACATGGGGCTCCATCCCAGGCTCCCAGGATCGTGGCCTGAACTGAAGGCAGCCGCTTAACTGACAGAGCCACTCAAGCACTCCTATTTTTGCATAAGATTAAGGAAGGAAAGACCCTTCTTACACTTTCAATAAAGGAAAGAATATTGGTTGGAAAACCTAAAGTCAGATTTCAACTTTACCTTACTAGTTCTGTGATATACTGTAGAAATGGGAAGAGATGGCAAGATGAAGTTTTCCGAGAGCAAATTAACTGGATAGATCTTGTGTAGGGGTACTGGGGGCCTACTGTTGACAGTTATCTGGGGTGGACTGGACTCTGAGAAACTGGCTTTTTTTTTTTTTTTAAATTTTATTTATTTGACAGGGAGAAACACAGCCAGAGAGGGAACACAGCAGGGGGAGGTGAGAGAGGGAGAAGCAGGCCTCCTGCCAAGGGAGCAGGGAGCCTGATGGGGGGCTCTATCCCAGGTCTCCAGGATCATGACCTGAGCTGAACGCAGTCACTTAACCAACTGAGCCACCCAGGGCCCCCGAAACTGGCTTTTGTAACTAAAATAGTACCTAGGTTTGTGGTAGACTAGGAAGGTCAGTTTATTAAGTTATGCTGTGTGGGAAGTTATTTTCTAATCACAAGGAAGTCTTGGGGAGAAGAGTCACCACAGCCAAGGAATGTGGATGATTTTTGGGAAAAGTTCCTCAGCTAATGTAGCTTCAGGGACTTCCGCACTGTACAGAGAGCCTTGGAGTCTAGCCACTATACCATCTCCTGTGATTCCATGCTGTCCACTTCTTTTCCAAGGGACATATTCTCTCTTTATTTGTGGCTAATTTATTCAAACAGGTTATACTTTGCTGGTCTTCCTCCAGTGGCCTTTTGTACATCCATGTTGTGATTGTTTAGACATTCATCTTAGGATTTCTCCTCTGTTAATAGATAATGATAATTATAGCCTAATTATTTTTAACTTTAGTCTTTATCAAAAGCAATTCATATTTGCAATTGATCCATTTTGCCTGTATAATAAATAAAATAATATAAAAAATAAATAAAAATATATATGTATTTAAATATATATAATTTATGTGTCTATACACATATATAGTAAATGGGCACTCATAAATGTTAACTACTGTTAATATATTTAAAACTGTATAAGTCCTCTCACTTGACCTTCACAATAACTGTGTGAGGCATCTGCTATTCTCACATGGAGAACCTGAGAGTTACGTAGGTTAAGGGACAACACAATGATAAAGCTAGAATGTAAATTTGTGAGGTTCCATTCCAAGATCTTAACAACCTAATGACTCTTTGTACAATTTAGGGCCCGAGTTCTGAAACTGAGCTTTACAAATACCTCTGTGTGTGACCCGTGGGTGACCTGAGCATTGATGAATTCTGATAGGTCGAATCTTTATTGTTAGAATGTTAAATGCTAATAGAGTCACAAGAGTGCAGATTTCACAGCTGCTTTCTCAATGAATTGATGTTGTATGGGTTTAATGTTTTCTATTGTTCTTAATACAAAAGCTCTCTCTCTCTTTTTAAAATGTGAGGAAATATCTAAAAACTTCCAGGTGATGAAATACCCCCCCCAAACACAATGGCTCCCTCAAAAAAGAGACATATTCCTATACAGTAGTGTCTAAGAATCAAAGTTGTATGAATGCAGGGAGAACATAAGAATGCAGAAGCAAGAGCTCTGAATCATTATTCAGGTTTACTGAGCACATATTTTGTACCAGATATTGTTTTAAGTTCTGTATGTGTATTAACTCACATAATAATCAAGAAACCTATGGGGTAGGCACTATTTTCATCCCCATTTTCCAGATAAGAAAACTGAGGCCCAGAGACATGAAGTAACTTGATGTCACAGCTGGTAAGTGGTCCATCGAGCCAGGAACTGAAGTCGGCAGCCCAGTCTGTACCATTATCCACTGTGCTGCCCAGAGCGATGCTGTTGTGGGCTCTCCTCCTTGATAACGCTGTATTTTCAGCCTTTTCTGTTCTGCACTTAATTTCTTTGGGGTTTCCTCAAGGCTAGTCATCCCTGGAAGATAGGATGATTTGCCCTGACACCCAGCATAGATATGGGAAAGCTTAATAACTGTGATTTATGATCCATATCTTAGATTTAGAGGATTGAATAGGAAGTTTTGTGTTTGCTGAAACCCCTCCTCATCTTTAAATCTCGTGATTGTTGATAGAGGGATATAATAAGGTAAGCCAAATGTATCAAAGGGAATTGAAACTGTTTAATGTAAACATAGCCGGGAAGACTTCTCTGCATGATAAAAAGGGACATATAATGGGTCTTATTTGATGCAAAAAGTGAAGAAGGCTTAATGATGATGGTGATGATAGTACCTACACACCAGAGTGCTCACTCGGGGCTAGGCAGAGTTCTGGGGGTGGGGGTGGGGGTGGGGGTGCAGACATTAATTTACTATCAGCCAGAGCAGTCAGCCTAGCTTTGAATGTGTCAAAACGGGGAACTTAAACCTTTTAGGGAGTTTCAGAAGTAATAATCCGGCGAGATTCCCAGGAATGGTTAACCAGGGAAAGTGAGATGGGCCCACGGACTCTCCCTCTTTCCTAGCTGAGTGACCTTGGGCAATTTAACCTCTTATGCTGTTTCTTCACACGTATTAGGCGTAAACAATTGTTCCTATTACAGAGTGTTGTTAAGAGAATGAAGTGATACATACATATAAATGTATGCACATACTATGTGACAGTAAAGCTGGGTAAGTGTGAGTTGCTATTGTTATCGACACCATTATTATGGCCACGACCACCTCTGATGATTGTCACCCGCGAGAAAGGATCATTTTCTTTGCTCCAGTAGCTATGGAGCCTCGCCTCTGTTTCTCAGGGCAGTTCTCAGCGCATCCGTTGTTACTCTCCTGGGCGCCCTCGGGAGAGGACCACGGTCCCTGTTCTCAGCTGGGAAGACAGACGAGTGGGGAGAAGGAGAAGGGATGGAGCGAAGAGGAGACCCAGAGATAGAGATGTGAGACGGGCAGCGAAAAGAGAAATAATTCGCAGCAAAACAGAACTCGCGCCTGACGCTCTCCGTTTGTTGGACCTGCAACGAATTCTTTTACTTTCTAACCTGGGCCGCACGACGCGGCCCCAGAGCCCCCTCCCTAACCCTGCTCCCCCTATATCCCACTCTGGGCCCCGCCCCGCGATTGGCCGGCTCGCCCGGGCCGTCGCCGATTGGAGCTCGCCGGCCAGGTCCCCGGGGTTTAAAGAAGGGGGCGGGGGCGCAGAGCCCAGCCGCGCCGCTGTCCCCGTCGTGCGCGCGTCGTGCGGTCCGAGTCGGGCTTGCAGCCTTTCTTGGCCCGCCGCGGTCTCCAGCGTCCCGCCTCCGGCCGTCGCAGACCAGCCGCTCGGGAGCGCGGGAGAGAGAGGACCCCGGGCAGGCACCGTCCAGTCCCGGGTGCAGGCACAGCTAGTGAGGGGCGAGGCCCGGGGACGCCGGGGTGGCGGCCACAATGGTGGCCACGTGCCTGCAGGTAGTGGGCTTCGTCACGAGCTTCGTGGGTTGGATCGGCATCATCGTCACCACGTCCACTAATGACTGGGTCGTGACCTGCGGCTACACCATCCCCACCTGCCGCAAGCTGGACGAACTGGGCTCAAAGGGGCTGTGGGCCGACTGCGTCATGGCCACGGGGCTGTACCACTGCAAGCCCCTGGTGGACATTCTCATCCTGCCGGGTAAGGACCCCACCCGGGGCTTTAGGAGTGCTGCTCCCAACCCTGATCCTTGGGGCTGACGGGGGACGGGAGCAATAGATGGCGGTCCCAGAAACGTTTTAAGGCCCTGAAGACCTTAGGGCACATTTTTGACACCTTCACTCCCATCTTGTTATAAAGGGATTAGGCAGTCCTGAACATAACTTTTCTCAGCCTGTTTTCTTGTCTGGAATTTGGGATGATAGTAGCGGCCACTGGCCGAGACACCCTGAGAAGTTACTGAACAGAGACATGGACACACTTGGAACTCTGTCCATGATAATGACTGTCGCTCCACCTACCCCGTGCTCCCACCGTCGGTGGTTCGGGAGTACTGTACTTGTACCCCCCACTCCCACCCACCCCACCCCGGGCCTCCTCCCGCAGGCGCCGTGCTTTTGCGTTAGATTCCGCCGGCAGAGCGAGGAGGAGAGAAACGCCAGCATTCCAGCCATCCGAACAGTCGCAGGCTGAGTTTCTCCCGTCTTCGTAGGACTGGCGATGAGTCCTGGCCAAGTCAGGGCCCTCCCAGTTCCGCCAGGTGGGTTCCCGTAGGTCCGCGGGCCTGTCTTACTTTCCCTACTCCTTGCCCCCCGCAGTGGGGGCGTCGGTCCGCCCTCCTGCCAGTCTCTGCACCTCTCCGGTCTGATCAGGCAAGGTTGTCACTCCCCGGAGGGCGCGCTCACCCTGCGCGAGAAGGCGAGCGGTCCTGGGTGGCTAGCTCCGGTCTAGCGGTCTCTGAGAGGTGAGAGGAGAGAATTGTCTCCACCTCCTTCGACGCCACCTGGCGCCCCCCTCCCCCCCTATCTTCACTTGCTTCCCCATTGAACAATTCTGAGCAGCATTCTCAATTCAGATGTAAACCTGAGCCAGCTGGGTGACTGGATAGGTCGCAGGATCCCCTTTGGGTTTTTGCTCTTTAACTTTGCCTTGCTAGTGCCTTTAGCCTGTACACGATTGCCTTCTGTCCTGCTAGGCTCTGAGGATGGTGCATATTTTATTTATTTATTTATTTACTTACTTATTTTTAAATATTTTATTTATTTTGAGAGAGAGAGGGAGAGAACACAAGCGGGAGGGGGGTGGAGGTGAGGGGGGAATGGACAGAGGGACAGAGAGGGGCAGAAACAGAAGCACACTCCCATTGGGTAGGGGGCCTGTCCAGGGGCTCCATTCCAGGGCCCTGAGATCATGACCACAACTGAAGACAGACAATCACCTGAGCCACTCAGGCATCCTGGGTGGTACCCATTTAAAGGCCTATCCTGTTTTCCTTAATGAGTGCAGTAACTGGGCCCAAGGCCAGGCTGGGAGCCTTTGGCTTTGTGCTGTCTTCTGGGGGAGACTTTAGCTCCCTGGATACTTGGCTCACCACATGAAGCCTTCCCACAGGTGCCTCCTATTTCCCAGTCCTTGTATTTGGAATCAATCTCCCCTTCCTCCTTGCTGCCCTGGTATTTGACTCTTACCGTCATCAGGGCATATTATGACTTTTGTTCATTGTGAGTCAAGTTTTTCCACTATGTTTTAAATTCCTCAAAGGTAGAGATGTTGTCCTGCTCTGTTTGCGTCTTCTGTACCAGGCATTGCTGCTGGAACACAGCTGGTGCACACAGTTCATATCAGTCCTGCCAAGCACTAATCTCTATTTTTTTTTTAATTAAAGAAACCCAATTTTTTTTTTTTTAAGATTTTATTTATTTGACAGAGAGAAACACAGCCAGAGAGGGAACACAAGCAGGGGGAGAGAGAGAAGGAGAGGCAGGCTTCCCGCCGAGCAGGGAGCCCGATGTGGAACTCGATCCCGTGGAACTCGATCCCGGGTCTCCGGGATCATGACCTGAGCCGAAGGCAGTCGCTTAACCAACTGAGTCACCCAGGCGCCCCAAGAAACCCAATTTTAAAAAATTAATCTCTACACCCAATGTAGGGCTTGAACTTACGACCTCGATATCAGTTAACTATTGACTGAGCTATACAGGCACTCCTTCTCCTCCATTTTGAACTTCCAGAATGACTGAGGTCCAGGGAACCCAGATCTGCACTCACTTTCACTTAATGGCAACCTTGGTAGACCAGGGTTAGACGCTGGGAGCCAGTGTTCATCATCTGGATAATTTAGGACAATTTACTAATCTCTGTGAACCCCAGTTGTCTTCTTTAAAAATTAAAAGCAAACCAACCACCTCTCCTTCAGAGTGGTTTTGGAGGATTAAATGATACGAAAAATGTAAGCCTCCCTTGATACAGTAGAGGCTTCATAAATTGCCACTATTTTTATTAAAAGTTGGGCATGGTATTTGTAGGAATGTGACTGTAGCATAAAATCACTTTCTTTCCTCTTAAGTTTCCTGAGTATTCAGAGCCAAGTGATTTATTTTCAGAGAACAGACCATCCTACAGATGGAGTACATTTCAGGGAGGGCCTAATCCTTCCTGCTGTCCCCCTCCCTCGCATTTGGGCGGGCACGGGAACAGATTTCAGTCTCTGTCTTTCAATTTTCAGACATGGCCTTGGCCTTGAGCATGTAGACAGCCTGCACCATGAATTTCAGAACCTCAGGTGCTAGTTGACTGTCTGCTCTGTTGATCTTGGCTTCCCTAAAGCTGCGGGGGCACTGGACTTGGTCAGAGGTCCTGCCTCAGAATCCCGAGGTTCTTCTCTGAGGGGTCTTCAAATCAACAGACAGCTGATTGATTGTTTACCTCGAGGTAGCTGAGATGGGCAGTGACTAGAGGAGAATCCATGAATCCCGGCGAACTAGATCTTGCTGAAAGACAGTGTTGCAGTTGGGTCTTGGTGTACAGGACAGGCTGGTCAGATTTGGTATTAGAGTCTTGGTGTGTGAGGCAGGAATTGGGGCTCATCTTTGGCTTTGTCTCTGCCTCCGCCTCTCCTAGGTCCCTAGCTCTAATTCCCTCTGAGTGGAAAAGGGAGAGCAACAAATACAACCCCTTCCTTCATTTTTGGAAGAGGGAGAACATTTTAATGAGAAGCAACACATAAATCTGCCGCATTCTGCCAGTGTCTTGTCAGATTTATTTTACATATATATATTGCACATATTGCTATCTGTTTCTTTTTTTTTTTTTTTTTTTTTTTAAAGATTTTTATTTATTTGACAGAGAGAAACACAGCCAGAGAGGGAACACAAGCAGGGGGAGTGAGAGAGGGAGAAGCAGGCTTCCCGCCGAGCAGGCAGCCCGATGTGGGACTCGATCCCCGGTCTCCAGGATCATGACCTGAGCCGAAGGCAGTGGCCTAACCAACTGAGCCACCCAGGCGTCCCTGCTATCTGTTTCTTAATGAAATTGTTACCTGGCATTTTATTTGACAGCATAAAGTTCATTTGGTTCTGCTCCACCCTTATTATTCAACTTCTTATTCCTTCATTCATAGTTGTATGTTTCTGTCATCTGCGGTGAGATGGTGTTAGCGAGGACCAAGCAGGTGTCTGTCCTCTAGGAATCCTTGGGGCTGGAGAGACGCCTTTTTTCTTCCTCCCTTCTTCCCTCCCTTGCTTTTGTAAAGATTTTATTTATTTGTCAAGGAGAGAGAGTGAGCGAATGCGCGTACACACGCGTGCGCACAAGCAGGGGGAGTGACAGGCAGAGGGAGAAGCAGGCTCGCTGCTCAGGAGGGAGCCAGATGTGAACTCAGTCTCAGGACTCTGGGATCATGACCTGAGCAAAAGGCAGATGCTTTACTGACTGAGCCACTGGGCACCCCTGGAGAGATGCCTTTAAAACGATAGCAGATGGTTGTGGAAGCATGCCAGGGAGACTGGGTGAGGCCTGACCGGTAGGCATCAGGGTGCATGAGCACAGGGCCTCTGGGGACATACCAAGAGAGGAAGCCCGAGGCTTAGTTTAGTCCAGTCAGGACCACACACTGTATGCAATGGGAATTAAAAGCACATAGTTAGCAACAAAATCCTCTCATACACCTGGAGATAAAATGACTGCACTGACACAGAGAAATAACACCAATAATAATAGCTAATCTTTTTGGAATACTTCGTATGCGCCAGGCAGTGTTGTAAGCACTGCATGAGCTAATTTAATCTTAGTTGAATTCTTTTAGAGAGACACAGGCACTATTATCATTTTCTTCGCTATCGATGAGGAGAGGGTTGAGTAGCTTGGCCGCGGTCACCCAGGCGGAGCGTGTGCACAGCAGGCCATCGCCGCACAGCATCACAGAAGGCGTCTGGGAGGCCTGGAGGTGTACACCTCGTAAGGTGAGGTAATGGTGTAACTGGGCTGTTGGCCCCTTCATCCTGGGAGCTTAGACGGGCCTAAGCCAGAGATCTCCACTCAGTCTCCCCAGCCTCCAACCTCCCTTGTTGGTCATAGAGTCATTTTAAAAGTTGAACATGTGACGTGATCTTTGACAGAGTTTGCCACATGCTGAGTCCTGGAATGGGACCAGAGGAAGGCGATGGTGCTGAATTCCCTCGAGCCACGGTTCAGGCTCCAAGGGGATCCTTGGCTAACGCCCCTGTCTGTTCTCTTGTGTCCAGGCTATGTCCAGGCCTGCCGAGCTCTGATGATTGCAGCCTCCGTGCTGGGACTGCCCGCCATTCTCCTGCTGTTGACGGTTCTCCCCTGCATTCGAATGGGCCACGAGCCTGGTGTGGCCAAGTACAGGCGGGCCCAGCTGGCCGGCGTTCTGCTCATTCTGCTGGGTAAGACAGCTTGATATCTAGCACCCCAGCTTGGACTGAACCTGATGAATCTCACATCCTGCTGCTGCTTTGTGGTGTTTAAGGGACCTGAGAAAGGCAGCCAGGTGTATCCACCTGGGGAAAACCCCCATAATGTGTATCTCTTTATGTTTCATGGGTACTTGATGCAGAGGGAGAAGTAATGTCTGCGGGGGTCACTGCACATGAAGAAAGTTAAAAAGCAAAAGGAAAAAGGATTTTGTGGGTATACATAAGAGAGAGACCAGGGGACAGGAGAGAGTGACACAGTGGCTGTCCACTCAGGCTTCAGTGGACAGCCACTGTGGAATCCCTTTCTTGGGAAGACCTCTACCTAGGTCCCAGCATTCGGAATTACTGAGCATTAGGGCAAGCAAAGTTATTTTTTGAGAGCTTCCAGGTGATTCTTATTTATGGCTACAATTGAGAACTTGATTTATAGTATAAAGTCTAGAGAAAGAGGAGGGCAGGAGAAAAATAAGATGCCAAGGGTGGTAGATCACTAGTGATGATTCGATTATTTCATTTTATTTATTTTGAGATTTTATTTTTAAGTAATCTCTACATCCAGTGTGGGTTCAAACTCATAAGCTCAAGATCAAATGTTGCATGCTCTACCGACTGAGCCAGCCAGGTGTCCCTTAATCTTTTATTCAGTAAGGATTCATGGAGCATCTGAGGGCCAGGCATCACGGTTGGCACTGGGGACACTGGGGGAGAAAGGCGGTCTCTGCGATGAGTGTCTTTCGACATCTTGAAAGAGTGGGGCATGGGCTCATCTAAAAAAGACACACAGTGTATGCACAAACACAGGAAGGAACCTAAGCCAGACCAGAGGAGTTTCCCAGAGCAGAGGATCCCAGTGATGAGTGCTGAGAGTCGAAGAGAAGGTAGGCAGAACATGGATTGAAGGGGGTTGGGGGGACAGCCCAGGCCAATGAAATGGCAACTTTTCTTAGTTTTCCTGGTTGCACCTGCATATGGAGGATTTGATTTAACAACCTAGGGAGGATCCTTCTAGCTCTGCTCTCTTCAGTGATTTCATTTCTTGCTACTTTTTTTCTTGAATGCTAATTCCATCAACACATTCTAAATCCTAATAGAGGACATGAATTTTAAGAGTAGTACCTCTTATTGTAAAGTGCACTGACACATTGCTGAGTAGCAACTGGTCTGCCTGTGGGCTAGACATAGAGTCAGCTTCTCCTGAGATAAGGAATTCCCATCTCCAAACTGGTATCAGACTAGATGTTGAAGGGAAAGGGGAAGGGTCAGCTTTCTATGTGGGTCAGTGCCACTTAGTAATGGTCACCCACAGTGACATCGGTGAGGTAAGGGGACGTGAGAGGCTGGGGTGCTATTTCACAAGATTGCAAAGGGACTGAGATTTTCAGGGACCTGTGAAGCCACAGAGAATTCAGAAGAGGGGCTTGTGTGGGTGTGGGGGGGTTGGTAACAGGAGTGAAAAGACCAGAGGGCCACTGTCATTTCCCGAGAAGAATCTGGACATGGACACTTTGGTTCCAGGCTCAAAGAATCTGTGTGGGAGCGCCACATGGAACACAGAATCAGTATCAGGTGACTCATCTAACTCACAGGGTCCTCTGTTGCAATGCTTTTTGGAAGTCGGATCTTGACCTTCAAATTTCCTTTCCAACAGTTAGACCAAAGCTCTACAGGTGAAATGGTGTGTGGAATCCAGGTGGAAACCCTTCTCATTCTAGGCAGTTGCCATCGTTACCTGCCTCACATTCTTTTTTTTTTTTACTTTAAATTTATTTTATTTTTTCAGTGTTCCAAGATTCATTGCCCATGCCTCACACCCAGTGCTCCATGCAGTAGGTGCCCTCAGTACCCACCACCAGGCTTTCCTATCCCCCCACCCCCCTCCCTCCAAGTCTCTCAGTTGTTTGTGTCAAAAGTCTCTCATGTTTCGTTTCTTTCCCTGGATTACCCTACTTCCCATTTTCTTTCCTTCTTCTACTGTGCTCTATATTACCCCTTATGCACCACAAGTAAGTGAAACCATGTGATACTTGGCTTTCTCTACTTGACTCATTTCACTCAGCATAATCTCTTCCAATCCAGTCCATGTTGCTACAAAAGTTGGATATTCGTCCTTTCTGATGGAGGTGTAGTATTCCATTGTATATATGTACCACATCTTCTTTATCCATTCATCTGTTGATGGGCACCTTGCCTCTTTCCACAGTTTGGCGATTGTGGCCATTGCTGCAATGAACATTGGGGTACATATGGCCCTTCTTTTCACTACCTCTGTATCTTTGAGGTAAATGCCCAGTAGTGCAATTGTAGAGTCATAGGGTAGTTCTATTTTTAATTTTTTAAGGAATCTCCACACTGTTTTCCAAAGTGGCTGCACCAACTTGCATTCCCACCAACAGTGTAAGAGGGTTTCCCTTTCTCCACAGCCTCTCCAACACTTGTTGTTTCCTGTCTTGTTAATTTTGGCCATTCTGACTGGTGTAAGGTGGTATCTCAGTGTGGTTTTGATTTGAATTTCCCTGATAGCTAGTGATGATGAACATTTTTTCATGTGTCTGTTAGCCTCACATTCTTATACAAGCCCCAGAAGGCTCTCTCTGTCTCTGAGGATGCCAGACCTAACGGTTCGTGAATCTGTTGTGTTAGGTGTTCATTTTTAGAAATTCGGGCCTTCCAAATGAGAGCTATAGAGTATCCACTAAGAGAATACATTAAAACAAAACAAACAAACCCTGTGGAAAATAAAGATATAAAAGGAAGTATATATAGACGAATTGATATTTAAAAAACCAGTAAGAACAACTGAATCGTCCAGGTGAGTATTTTGTTGTTCTTATTAAAAGAACAACAGCAACCAGTTGTCTGAAACTTTATCTTTCCTGAGTGGGTTGGTTGGTATATGTGGACACAATCATAGAGAGGAACGTGAGGTGGGCCTGTAGTGTGAGTTCCTCAGTTCCCAATTACTGCCTGGAGTGAAAACATGGAGGGGCACTGAGGGCTCGGACCCTCTCAAGGAGCCTGCGGCATTCTGGCCACTTGATATTAAGCCACTCCCTGGCCACTCCCACCCCTTGCCCTCTTCTAGCTTTTTGAATTTCCAGTGTTACCTGTTGCCTCTTTGATGGCTCCAGTTGAATTTATTAAGTGCCTCACCACTTGCCTTCAGGTTGGTTGTTGTTTTGACTGGAACCAGCTAGTTCTGGAAATGCAACGCTCTTTGTCTCAAGTCATGGCCCCCGCTGGCTGGTCTGGGTCTTCTCCAGAGCCCAGTGCCTTGGTTCCCCTGTTGGCAGTGGGTGGGAGGAGCTAGAGTGAGTGAAGGTTCCCTTTGTGTGGCTTGGGATTGGCTTCTGATACTAGTCCCGGAGAAGCCAGCGCTGGGCTCCTGTGGGATCCTAGGGGTCACCAGTGATGCCCCAGCAGGGGTGTGGTCGCTGACCAAAAGGGACTGGGGTTTTGGTGCCTGGGAACTGAAAGCAATATTGAAGCTAATCTAGCTTGCTTTATCTCCTCAATCATCTTAAGTCTAATGGTGTGACTATTTGGATCTGCTTTGGGGGAAGGAATGGGACTCCTCAGGGCTAGGATGGATCCAGGTCAGTCTCATCTGTGGCTTTTCAAGAGCCCCTACCGAGGTAGGAGGTGCCTATGCCCAGAGCTGCTTTATCTTATCAGTGGGAATTTGACCAACTGTAGGGACACTCCATCTACCGCTTCTTACCAGCTGTGTGAACTGGGGGCCTTTACTTAATATCTCTGAGCCTTTATATACAATGAGGTGATAATGCTTGTATTTGAGGTTGGTAAGAATAGTAAAGGAGGCATGCCAGTTATTTAGCCTGATGTCTGGCATACAGTAAGTGCTCAACAAATGGTTGCTATTATTGCTGCTGTTATCATTCCTCTAAGCACAGAGGAAACAGAGAGCCAACCCAGAGGGTCGTTGGGTATCCTTTTGATCATGTCTCATTCCTTCGGGGTAATCTCCACACATGGCACTGGTCAACTTCCTGGAAATGCTAGGTCGCATCCTGGAATACTGGAGACATTCCCATTGTTCACTTTGTAAAAAACAGAGTGTGGGTCAACAAATAGTTGGGAGTTTTTTGCCTATTCCATCATAAGAAATCACTTTAAACCAGCCACCTAAAAACGATCAGGCTAGTTCTGATTTGATCTCATTCTCGCCTCACTGTAACTTAGAAAGTACTTTCTTGGGATGTTTCTTGGGGAGATGGAGTAGGTAATGGAAGGGAAGGAAGTGTATATTCCTTCCTCAGTGGGATTCTCTCATTTTCTCTCCTCCTTTTTCAAAATATGGCCCTAGGAATCATATTTGTGTTAGAAAAAAGTTGTTTTAACTTGGAACTTACAGGTTAATAATGGAATTGCAATAAAGTAAAGGGTTTGTAAAACTGTGGGAGAGACTGAGTTTGTTAATGCACATGGAATCAGATGTCCTAGGAAAGGCCACCCTTGGGTGTGGAGTAAACAGTGATGCCCTTGATCCTGGGGTCTTAAGAGAAGAGATGGAAAAAGCTTTCTCTAAACTCATTAGCTTTAGACAAACAAGCTCATTATGTAAATCAAATTTCATATGGGTAGTGGAAAGGTTGTGGCATCTTTAGTACGGCTGTGACAAAATGACCCTACCAATAAACTTGGAAGAATTAACTGCTTTATCAAATCTCTCCCATCTCTAAGTTCTGTGATTAAAAAATTAACAAATAACCACGGGATGGCTTTTAAAAAAGGTTATGGGAAAAAAAAGATAATGATGTGTGAAATAGAAATAAAAGGAAAAAGTGTCGACAGCAGGCCAGGAAAATAATGTAGTCAAATATTCCATTGACCTCATGATTTCTTTTACTTTTTCTTTTTCTTTTTTTTTTTTTTTTTTTTTAAAGATTTTACTTATTTGACAGAAAGAAACACAGCAGCTAGAGAGGGAACACAAGCAGGGGGAGTGAGAGAGGGAGAAGCAGGCCTCCCGCCGAGCAGGAAGCCCAATGTGGGGCTTGATCCTGGAACCCCAGGACCATGACCTGAGCCAAAGGCCGATGCTTAATGACTGAGCCACCCAGGTGCCCCAACCTCATGCTTGTTTTAAATATTAGATCTTCATAGAAGTCATTGTGTAAGAGGAGTATGTCCTTTAGCAACTATGTTTTCTTAAGTCAAAATTTAGAGAATCACAAATTTAAAAAAAAAAAGAAAAACTAAAATTTTCCTAGATTCAAATTGTAAGGAAACAACAAATATGACTCCAATAGCTCATTTAAATCTCATTACTTGGGGCCTTGAGTTAACTGGTACAAAGCTAAAGTTAGTTGCTGTTTAGATCATATGTTATAATAGCATCGGTTGTAGAAGGCAGGAATGAGTCCATTGTCAAATGTTTAAATGGAGAGAGTTTTTTTGTTTGTTTGTTTGTTTGTTTTAATTTGACAGAGAAAGACAGTGAGAGAGGGAACACAAGCAGGGAGAGTGGGAGAGGGAGAAGCAGGCTTCCCACTGAGCAGGGAACCTGATGAGGGGCTCGATCCCCAGACCCTGGGATCATGACCTGAGCCAAAGGCAGATGTTTAATGAATGAACCACCCAAGCACCCCAGGAGGGAGATTTAAAAAATAGTTTTTATTGTAGAAAATTTCATAATACCCAAAAGTAGGAAAAATAGTATAACCCAAACTCATTCTCAATAATGATGAACTTAAGGCCAGTCTATTTCATCTGTGTACTTCTTTTCTTCCAGTCCCCAGAATTTTTTTGAAGCAAATCTCAGATATAATATCAAGGAAGATATTTTTCCAGTGTTACTTATATCATTCAGAATATTTTATGTGATTTTAATGGAAATATTTCTTTGTGTTAGAAATAATGCTCGTAAAAGTACTGTCAGTTCTTAGTTCTGAAAGTGACAAAGCCTGAAAACAGGTGTTCATTGGAGGAAGGAAGAAATGTTAGAGTCTGGTGCTCTTCTGCCTTTTCGGGCCTCTTTGTCAGTCTTCCCTCTCTCTCTAAATTGCCTTCAAAGTCAAATACGCATGTACTAATTTTATTTAACTTCATTGCCTTTATTTAACTATGTTACTATGTATCATCTAATCTCTGAAAAAATTAAAAGCTGCAAGTACCTTTCATTGCTTTACAATTGCCTTTCCAACTATTTTCTGTTTGGCCACATCAGGATCATTGTTAACTTTTAGTAAGGCTGTATTCTGTCAACTAATGAACACACTGTATTACATTATTTGAAACTTACCAAAAGAGGCAAACAATTTTATTCCATGAAGAGCAGGGAGCTCTACTTGTGTGAGCACCAAGTCCGGAAAAATCTGTATCTACACAGTGAAGCTTGGTCTTCCCTGCTGTCCTCCACTGCTTCCTCCTTTTCTTTTTTTTTCTCCTCCTTCTTCTTCTCCTTATCCTTCTCCTCCTCCTCCCCTTCCTCCTCCTCCTCCTCTTCTTCTTTCTTCTTCTTCTTTCTTCCTCCTCCTCTTCTTATCCTTCTCCTCCCTCTCCTCCTTCCCCTCCTCCTCCCCTTCCTTCTCCCTCTTTCTTCTTCTCCCCCTCCTCTTCCCCCCTCTCCTCCTCCTCCTCCTCCTCCTCCTCCTCCTCCTCCTCCTCCTCCTTCTTAAGAATGTAAGCACTTTCTGCTCCCTTCCAAATGACAGATTCCTACCCTCCTTGTGGGGTTAACTATTGCATCTTTGGAAGGTAGAAGAGGAGAAATAGATTGAAAAATCTGAGTTACTGTTAGAGACTTACTTTAAAAATACATTCTGATGACACAAAAAGAAAAGCAAGAAAATTCTCTATCGTTCTTCAATTTTCTTTACATTATGGGTAACTGTGACTTTTTTTTAGAAAAGCATTTTTTTTAATTTTCTCCAAATAATCGGGAGAACCATTGTAAACTCTGTGTGTGTGTGTGTGTGTGTGTGTGTGTGTGCGCGCGCGCGCGTGCGCGTACATGCACGCAAATAGAAATAAACCTAGCTGGCCTATGTCATTAGGAAAGCCAAAAATTATTGCCAGTTTTATTAATATTTTATATTTTTTAGTTAAGTAATGACTTAACTTGCATTTTAACTTTACTGATGAAAACATCCCCATTTCCCTTTGTATCATGCTGAAATCGAGTAAACTCTTCTTTTTTAGTCTCTAAACATTCTTCATTCTGAGTTCACTTGAAGGTCACTGTTTCCAGTGAACTCCTCATTTCCCTTCATGTTGTGTGGTGGCCTGTCATCTTTTAGTGGTTTTGATGTGGTTCAACTTTGAGAGCCGCAGGAATCCGCCCAAAGTTCATTTATCTACTAGGAAATAATGTGACCCTGCTGGCGCTCGTTTGTCTTGTTTTGCATGGCTTATAAAAGAAGGAAATCTTTAATGAGGTAAATCATGGCTTGTAACTTTAAGTGTGTTAAAGTCACATTACAGTTTTATGATTTGGGAAGTTAGTTTTGATGTGTTTTAAGTGGAAAGTAGACTTGAAATGAGACTGTCTGTTATCCATCCATCCACTCGTTTGCTCATTCATTCCTCTAGGTTCATTATTTAAGCGTTTAGACATTTTCCTGATGTTTCTTTTTTCTAGTGAGTTACATTGGAATAAAATCTAACAAAATCCCTAAAACAATTGAAATCAAGGCTAATGCTTATTTTTGGAATATTGAGCCTGATTCTTTCACCATGTGAAGAAACTCTTATTATTTTGCTTAGGAGGAAGGGAAGAACTAGGTAATTTCTTATTTCACATATATATATAATATATAAAATATATATCTATATTTTATAAAATCTACACCAAATCTGTAATTGAGTTAGGTTTCCATGAAGTGTGGGGAATACTTGGGTGTATGTGTGTGTGTGTGTGTGTGTGTGTGTGTGTTATATGTATAAATACACAGTAACTGAAAAATATAAAATTTAATCTGAACCATAAGCTGTTTTGAAACCAGGCTAATTGTTTATGGGAAAGACTGGTTGAATTGAATCAAATCAGTTATTTGGGAAATCAGATACATATTTTTTTTCCTATGGAATTCAGTGATTCCCTTCCCACCTTTTCTTTCTGATCAAGCTTGAGTGTTTAGAAGCTCTTGCTAGGTGCCATTTTGTTCAAGTAGACCCTCTTTGGGGGTCCAGGGGTGTGTAGCTGGATTGTGTATTGATATGAAGAATCTAGAACAGTTCTCTCTGGCTGAAACAGTCTTTTTCTTGTCCTGATGGAGAAAAAGACTCTCTTTTTCTTCTCTTCTTGCTCTGTGTCTTGCTGGGGGTAGGACTCTAACAGTAGCCATGCCGTTCCCTGTGAGGGCTGCATTTGGAACGTGTGGCTGGAGGAAGAGAGAAAAAGACTTTTCCCCTAAATCTCATGTGTTTGATATCCTAAGCTGAAAAGGGAAGATTCGATTAATACTGGTCTTCTTGAGAACACTCTATTCACAGAGGGACAGTATATCGCCTCATGGTATCTCATACAAACATATTACAGAAGTTGGCATGATTGTTATTACTCTTTAAGAAAAAATGAAGCCATTAACATATGGGTAGATTTTAGCTTCTTAGGTACTCTATAAAAACTTCTGAAATAGTGAATAGTTCATGATTAATGGAGTGAAGTTAGGCTGTTAGAAAGCTAGTGTGAGCAACTAAAAAACCTCAAATCAACTTTCTTTTCTCTAACTTCTACTAGGAATCTATGCCTTTTCTTAATAGGAATCGCATCTATCTATGTGTATTTATGCCCAGCGTGTGGGGTGGGCTTAATCTGTTGTCAGCAAGAGCCTCTTACAAGCTACACAAATGCATTGAGGTGGCTGAAAAGGTCTTTCAAAGTGGATAAGACTTCAATCTTCTCTTCAGTTTAGAACTACTGTATGAGATTGTTAGATTTGAGTGCTTCTGTTTAAAGAAAAATTGTATTTCTTCTTTGTGGGCGTAGAGGTAAGTCAGAAAATCACTCAGTGTGAGTGATTCTATCAAATCCTGACTTCTATCAGAAACGCGTGCTGAGTGAAGTGACGAGGAGGCTCCAGGTAACGAGTGTCACAGTGCCCTGCTTGAATTTATTGAAGGGCTTTATGGCTCATGATTGGCAACCTCATTATTATTATTTTCTTGATATTCCAACTTTAATGTGTCACCCCAATTTAAAGCTTCAACTGAAATTTCTTTCCTGCTTGCAGCTGTGAGATATCAGGTGGTAGGAAGTGATGGAGTTACTTTGTTTAGAATTGTGTTGTTCAGCACGTTAGCCACTAGCAACATGAGGTCACTTAAATTTTAATTAAAATTCAAAACATGGTTTTTTGATCTCACTAGCCTCAGGAGAAACTTTTAAGAGCCCTTGTCGCTTGTGACTACCCTATCTGACAACGTTGGTGTAGAGGATTAAATTAAAAAGAAAATTATTTTTTAAAGTTTTCATAGGCTCTTGCCTGTCCTTTTTTTGTTACTTTGCTTAGGAGGAGGGAGAGAACTAAATGATACAGAAGCTATTTCTTTTTTTTTTTTTTAAAGATTTTATTTATTTATTTGACAGAGAGAAACACAACCAGAGAGGGAACACAAGCAGAGGGACTGAGAGAGGGAGAAGCAGGCTTCCCGCCGAGCAGGGAGCCCGATGTGGGGCTCGATCCCGGGTCTCCAGGATCATGACCTGAGTTGAAGGCAGTCGGTTAACCAACTGAGCCACCCAGGCCCCCCACAGAAGCCATTTCTTACCCTACTGTTTTAAAACCTAAACCATGTCTGAAAGTTAGAGTGGTTGGTGGAAGACCATAAAATTCTGCCATTGCGGCTTATCACAACAGGTGTCCTCCCCATAAGTTCCTTGCATGGGTAATTCTTTTACTCCGAGCATTGTTTATTTGCATGTTTGTGAACAGTGTAACACAAACTTAGCCAATACTTGCCTGATGTCTGGCAACAATCCACCACAGCAAGAGAATTCTCAGAGCTTCTTCAAGATCTTTGTAATGTGAATTGACCAAACTGAAAAGATAAAGTGGAAAAATGAGGTGGGCTTCCTTTTGTTTCTCATTTCTGAATATGTCAGGCCATCTAGTCATTTAGCTGGTATACCCTGAGCACATACTACATACCTCATAGTGAGTTAAACATGGACTTTAGAAATGTAAGTAGGACATGGTCCCTGCCTTCAAGGAACTCAGAATTTGGCATGGGAAACAGACATGTAAAGAGATAATTATAATTCAATTAGGCAAGCGTCATCATAGAATTCTAAGTATACATCAAGTGAAGATTCGTAAGTATCTGTTGAAAAAATAAGGACCTAGCAGTTTGACCCAGCTTTGGCTCGGCTCCCTCCACAGAGGCAAACCTTCAGGTCTAGATGGCCCCAGGAGCAGAGCTGTGTGTATGGAGCTTTTCGGAGCTGGCTGGAAGCTAGAGGAGTGTGTCTGTGCAGCGAGGGGGAGCCTGCACGCTGCGCTTGGTGTGGGATGGGCATGCCCGGTCACAGCTCTCTTTTGTCTCCCCAGCTCTCTGTGCCATCGTTGCGACCATCTGGTTCCCCGTGTGTGCCCACCGTGAGACCACCATCGTGAGCTTTGGCTACTCCCTGTATGCGGGCTGGATTGGGGCTGTGCTGTGCCTCGTGGGGGGCTGTGTCATCGTCTGCTGCTCTGGTGATGCCCAGTCGTTTGGTGAAAACCGTTTCTACTACTCTTCGGGCTCCAGCTCCCCCACTCATGCCAAGAGTGCCCACGTATAAGAGGGCTTTTAGCCTGCCCACCGAGGTGCTGCAGATACTGGGCCCATGGCTCTGGGTCTGCTTGCCACAGGCGGGGGAAACCCACTCCGCTGCCAGGCTCCAAAGCCAAAGTTCTAGAAAAGCATCCTGTCTGGCATTTTTTAGTCTTAATAACCCTCTCCCCATTTGTTGTCTTAAAAGAAATCTTTAGCTCAGAAAATGCCCACACACTTTTCTCATGGTTTTGCCCATTATTAGCTCTTTTCTTGGGCACTCCTTTGTTGTTCACCAGTATATATATATGTATACATATATATATATGTATATATATATGTATATGTATATATATTTTCCTCTCTCTCTTTAAATTTTAAATATCTGCAAACATTGCTGAGTTGGGTGTAGGGAGAGAAATAAAAGACACTTTTCAAACTGTTACAGATGACAATGGGAGCCTCATAAAGATGCCTCTCTGTTCACTCCCTCCTCTTTGGCTCCAAGGTCATTTAGTTATAAGTGATAGAAAAAAATAGAACTGGGGACATGGGGTGGGGAGGGAGGAGATTGTGGAACTTTGCCACCATGGGAAACTTTCCCTTTTGTAAGTCAAGGGCAAGGGGTGGGGATATTTTTTGTTTGTGATTTTACATTTATCTGTACATACTTTTTCAAGATTGATCATTTTTATAACCATAACGTTTTTCCTGAAATTCTCAGTTCATCAGTATGAAGGAAATGAACCAAATAAGCTTTAATTATATGATAACAGTCCAAGTGAATATAACTCTAACTGACCTACCACAAAATATTTTTGATTTCTGGGTTTGTATGATGTGGTTTTAAATCCTCCACTTGCATATCCTTCAACTTAACACATTTTTAAAGCTTTTCCCCCATTCTCTATTTTCATTTTGTTAGCCATCTTACAGTGGTGTTAACGTAAATCATGCTGTTGAATTTGGCTTTACGGGTGTAAATGCTGATGTGTATCAGTATCTGAGACCCCAGACTCTCCAAACAACGATGGTGCATTTTGTTCTCTAAGTGAAACCCATGCAATAAAATAACAGACTGTGTGCAAAAGTGGCCTCCATATTCTCTCATGTACAGAAGTGCCATCTATTGATTTTCACTGATTTCATTAACCTCTGCTAGTAATTTATAGGGAACCCGACTGTGACTCTGAACAAGGCATTCTGTGCTGCCCTGAATAATGAAAACTTCCTGTCTAATTCACTGTACCACGGTCATCCTGTGTGGTCATCAAAGGGGGACCTGGGTGCTCGGTAGGTTTCTTTGGTGGAGTAAGGTTATAGCAACTTTGAGTCATACATAGTGGGCAATGATCAGAAACCAAGTCCTTAGCATTACACAGATAAATGCCTTTGAACACTTAGTAAAGAAACTGGCTAAGTGTAAAGACAAATATAAAACAAACCCCCTATATTGGATATTTTGGTGATAATATCTAAATGCAGTTTCCTCAAACATATGCACATAGATGTTTGGAAATTTTCGACGAAGATAGACACATCGAGTTAATTCTTATTTGCTTTCTATTATCTGCTCTGAAAAACACAGATTATGATCCGCTTTGGCAGTGTTTTTTCCGAAAATAGTAATTTCATTAGCTGATAGTGTAATAGGCAAACATTTCCTCTTTGGAAATATCCATTTGGGCTAGTCATTTTGGTAGATATTATTTGTGTACATTAGGCAATTATAACTATTTCCAAATTACTTATGCAGAAGAGATAGTCTTCATGTTGACCCAGATATTTGCTTAGTTATGATAAGGTTTTATAAGGATACAAGTCATGTAATTGTATTAGAGGACTCTCTCTAATAAAAACTTGTCAGGGTGTAATGACTGTGAGCTTGAATGGAGCAGAAGGTATCCAGGGGGTGTGGACAAGTAAGACCCTCACACACCCTCTCCTTAACACTGCTGGCTTGAGTCTCAAGCGTTTTAGCTGGTTCTTCTCTTCTCCTAAGGATGTATGTACTCACTTAGCTGCCCCATTCCCTGAGGCTGCTGCTTGCTTTCTCACCCAAGGGTGAGAGCATGCTACATGAGCCAACTTCTCCGTGCAGCAAGAGAAGAGACACCCCAAATCTCTCTTAGCTCATCGTTGCCTGCTTAGTTAGGAATTTTAGGTCATAACTACGGGACTGGGTTTTATTATCTGTGTTAAGGAGGGAGGGAGCGAGGGAGGGGTAACTCTTCCTCTAGAACAGCACTGTCCAGTAGAAATATAGCCACATATGCAATTTAGAATTTTCTGGAAGCCACATCAAAAAGCTAAAAACGAGCAAGTGAAATTGATTTTAATATTTCTGCTTAATCCAATATATCCAGAATATTGTCATTTCAATATATAATCAGTTACTAATAGGCTCTTTTACGTCCTTTTTGTATTACATTTTTTGGATTCCAGCGGGTATTTTCCACTTTCACCACGTCTCCATTTGGACTAGTGACAACTTCAGAGCTCAGTAGCCACATGGGGCAGTGGCTATTGGATTGGACAGCACAGCTATAGAACAATGGGCGCTGCTCCAGCCACCAGCAAGAGAGGAAGTGAGTCGCGATGATTTTGTCTGCTCTTGGTAGAGCTCCACTGACGATTATTAGATGATACTAATAACTATTGCCCAGGGGAAAACAGTGACCCTCCCCATCACAGATAAAATAGCAGACCCAAAGGGCTCTACCTGAATAACGGGGAAAAAGGAATTCATGCTCTCAGGACCTTTTGATGTCAGGAACTTCATACTTGTAATTCTCCCCACTGTCCCCGGTGTATAGTGAGGGACATGAGATGTAGAGAATTCAGGTTATTTGTCAAGTTAATCTGGCCCCTAGAGAGAAGTAAAATTGGATTTAAGTCTATCTGAAGCCCTTGTACTCTCATATATGAATCACTGCTAAGAAGTCAGGTAAAGTGCAGATTCGTTCTCCTCACCCCCAGAGACCCCTCAGTCGTTCTGGGCTGGTACCCAGGAATCTGCATTTTGCTCGCACCGCTGTTGATTCTGATGAGATGGTCGTCATGCCCCACTCGGAGCAACAGTGAGGGGAAGGGCCTCTTCCTCATGCCTTTTGGTTGCGCAGCTAAGCAACCCCCATCCTGTTTTGATGGTCCTTGGAGGAAAGATGACTTTGAGACATACATCCAGCTTGCTCCCTTTTTGGCTTTTTCTGAGGAGACCACATGCAGGGGGTCTTTGGGTTGAAATGAACCCGTTGAGTTCATGCTTTCCAAGAATTTGATAGCCACCAAATTGGAGAAAGAATGTTTCAAGGAAATTTTTGCATCTAAGGATGCTGGTTACAACAACAGCAACAAAAAAAAAAAAAAAAGAGAGAGAGAAGATTGTGTACTTAACGAATACAAGTTACATATTTGTGCTGAATTGGTGGTTTGGAACAACAATAGAACAAGGTTTGGTTGTATCTTGCCCGTGTGTGTGATTTTTTTTTTTAATTTCAAATCTGCCTGTCAGTGTTTCTCTATACAATGTACACAATGTGAACTGCAACATCTTAAATGTTTGGCAGGACATTCATGCTCATGACATCACATGCTGGGAGGACAGGCAGGCCACTGTAGGGCTGTCCCTGGGGAGAGGCCGCATCAGTGCTGCCATTGAGATGTGCCACAAAAGAGTGTGTGACAGCCAGATGTGCAGCTTAATGGAGACTGACCCAGAATTGTGGGGGGAGTATTGGCACATGCTGCTTAATGGCTTGAATAGCAGCTCTTGAGGAATCGATGTTCCTCTCCCTCACCCAGAATCTCAGAGCTCAGGCTTTGTGGCCCTTGGGCCGGGGGAGGGAATGGAGATGCAGGGACTTGTCACTGCTCCATGCCCCATTGTTGAAATGAAAAACGTGGAAATGTTAAGCCATTTCTGGAGGATTCTGGATTTTGGAAGGTAGGAATTGCTTCTGCCCCACCTCAGAATTAATTTCCAAATGGTAAAGGCACTAAGTTGTCGTGGCCTGGGGCTTTCTTGATTTGAAACAGTTATTTCTCTTCTGTTGAGTTAAGGAGCACGGTGCTTCTTCAGCTACAGTGTGCATAGGGATCACGGGGGTGGGGATGTGGAGAGTCTTGTAAAGTGCAGATTCTGAGCCAGCAGATCTGGGGTGGGGCCTGGGATACTGCATTTCTAACAAGCTCTCAGGAGATGCTGTTGCCATAGATTTGCACCTGGGATAATAAATACTCGTTAAAGAACATTTGAACACTGTAGAAAAATGAAATAAGAAAAATAACTAGCCATGATTTCTTCATTAGAACAATTTCTTTTGTATATACATGGTCATTGTTTCATTGTAAAACAAAAACCCCTAACAAACTATACATATAGCTGGTAATCTACTTAAAAAAAAACTTAATATGTAGAGAACATTTCCTTATATCATTAAATGTTTTTCTGAAACAGAAATTTTACTACCTCCATAATCTTCCATTGTTTGGATGTACTGTAATTTACTCAAGCAGTTCCCAAGAATATCTTAGTTATCTCAGTTTCCTTCTAATTCTTCAAAGCAATTTTGCCATGAACATCCTTATAGGTAAATCTAGCAAATACACATGACGATCTCTTAGAAAGGAATTGCTGGGTCACATATTCCATACAGTGTTTTAGGAACAATTTATTATTTTTTATTTTATTTTATTTAGATTTTATTTATTTATTTGACGGAGAGAAATACAGCTAGAGGGGGAACACAAGCAGGGGGAGTAAGAGAGGGAGAAGCAGGCTTCCCGCTGAGCAGGGAGCCCAATGTGGGGCTCGATCCCATGACTCCAGGATCAAGACCTGAGCCAAAGGCAGTTGCGTAACCAACTGAGCCACCCAGGCGCCCCTGCCCGAAACTTTCTAAATGTTAATCCTCTACATATGCTAGAGAGAGAAATGACCTGGGTTCTCTTGCCTACTGCTTTTCTTTATTTATGTTTCAACAAAGGGTCGGAAAAAATGCACATAAAGCAGAGCTTCTAGGGGAATGAAGAACACCCCAGGACTGTTGGGGGTGAAGGCAGCCAGGAGATCTTTGAGTGTTTCCCTTGGTCCCGCATTGGCTTCCATGAACCGAACAGAACCTTCTCGGCACACAGGAGGCTTCCCTCGCCCATTCCAGCCCATAGGCGGACATGGGGTGCTGTTCTTTTCTTCAGTTCTGGGCTATGCCAAACCCTTCGCCCCTCACGTTGGTCTTTCCTGAGCCAGAACACAGCTCATATTTGGTCACAGACTGCCTAAGCAAGCATCTCAAACCATTCCATTCATTATTTCTAAAGTATGGCATGGGGGTCACCAGCATAAGACTCATTCAGGAAATGCAGACTTGTGCGTCTTATCCCAGACCTACAGAGACAGTATCTGGGGGAGCTTAGGAATCTGCATTTTGTTTTTAACTTTTATTATTTTATTATTTAAAAAAATTTTTAAAAATATTTTATTTGAGAAAGAAAGAGGAAGGGGGAGGAGAAGAGGGAGGGAAAGAGGGTCAAGCAGACTGTGAACTGAGTGTGAAGCTCCACCTGGGGCTTGATCCAACGACCCTGAGATCATCATCTGAGCTGAAACCAAGAGTCAGGTGCTTAACACACTGAGTCACCCAGGCACCCCTTAAATTTTATTTTTAAGTAATCTCCGCACCCAACGTGGGGCTTGAACTTATAATCCTGAGATCAAGAGTTGCATGCTCTACTAACTGAGCTAGCCAGGTGCCCCCTGGGAATATGCATTTTAAGTGACTCCCCAGGTAATTTTGATGTACCCCACAGTTTGAGAAACATTGAGAAAGCTTCAGCAAATGTAGGTTTTGGAAGAATATCTGGTCAGCTGAAGAAACCAGAAGCCAGAAAGGTTGGTGATTTACCCAAGGTCATATTCTAGGGAGTCATTCTCATTTCCTAAGACTGTAAAACAATAGGGTTCTGGTTTGGGGGACGTACTTCTTTTTTTTTTTTTTTTAAATATATATTTATTTGAGAGAGAGCGCACATGCTTGCATGCTGGGAGAGGGGCATAGGGAGAGAAGCTTCAAGCAGACTCCCTACAGAGTGCAGGGCCCAACATGGGACTGGATCCCAGGACCCTGAGATCATGACCTGAGCCGAAATCAAGAGTGGGGTACTTCACTGACTGAGCCACGCAGGTGCCCCAGAACTCTTCTTTCTTTGAACTAGTCATTCCATCAGACTGAAGTCTGTCCCTGTCTTACCTGCCCTGACCCTTCCTCCCTGGTCTTGGAGCACACACCTGACTCAGGCTCAGTCACGGGACCTCGCTAGGGCTCATCCTTTACTGGAGCTGGGGGTCCAACATATTCTTCTGCAGCAACCAGGGCAGGAAGACGTGAGACTGCAAGTTCTTAGAGCTGTGCTTCCAGCCTTGTGGAAAAAGTGAACCTGGGAAAAGGAGGCCAAATGCAGAGGGAAGTAGTGGTAAAAGAAAAGTGAGCCTAAGGCGGCCCAGTTCCATCATTTCTGATGCCGGCTTTACCAATGCTTTTTGGTTACACAAGCTGTTTCCTTCATTCCACCCCCTTTACTTTTCCTAATTAAAGTCTATCAGTTGCAACCAAAAAATTCTGATGAGGCAGAGGCTGTAGTTATAGGCACAGTTCCTACAATGTCCATGCTAGTTTTGCCTCTTCCTCTAGGCCCTGTGCCTTCTCTTTCGCTAGCTGTGTGGTCTGCACGGGACTCCTTTGCCACAGTGAAAGGTCCAGAAGATGGATGCGTGACCCAAGTCAGGCCAATCAAGTAAGTTCTCAGTTTTCTCCTGGAATTTTTCAAACTGAAATTAAAAGAGGGGCCCGTCCTTCCCCAGCTAGGAGAGTTTCCAGTGGCCATAGCACCCATCAGTTTTGTGAAGCACCTTGCCTGTGGGAGTGGAGAGAAAGAGCAGAAGTGGGAGATGGAGAGCAGAGAGCCCAGCAACATTCAGGTGTCTGATTCCAGGTGACCTGGGAGCCACTGCCATCGTTTTTGGTTAAAGCTGATCTGAGCTGGGGTGCTGTCATTTGTAATAAAAAAGTCGTCTCTGATAGAGGGCCCCGTGCGTGGTTTGGCTTAGACCTGGAGCCCGAGGCAGTCTCCCGTTTGGGTTGCTGCTTGTGGTAGATTTATGCAGGGTGGACAGCTGGGGTTTCATCATGAGTGTTAATCCTAACTGAAACCTAAAGACACCCTCCTCACAGCCACCACCATTCTCCTCCATGTACCCCCAGCCCCACCCCAATACTAGCTGCTAAGTCATAGAGAGTTCCCTGAAGCTGCCAGCACTCAGTCCCTGGCCACTTTGAGCTGCTGGGGACGCTGGGAAATACAGTCTTCCTCAGGGTGGGCTACGTCATGTGCAGGGCCCAGTGGAAAATGAAAATGTGGAGCTCTTTTTAGACAAAGCAGGATAAAAGTGTTAAAAGTAAAAGTTTTTCCTTTTATATGGTGTCTCTTCTGACTTGTTTAATTTCTCACAGTTTGAGAGGTTGGAAGGCCCCACTAGCATGGGGGTGTTCCCTTAAGAGCCCTCCTCCTCATTCACAGCCTGGTGTCCTGTTGCTTCTCTCTCACATGGTGAAAGGGGTGGGGAGCCCCCTGGGACCTCCTTTATAAAAGCATTAATCTCATTAGAGCTCCACTCTCAGGACCTAAGCCCTCCCCAAGGCTCTACCTCCTAATACCATCACTTAGGTATTAAGTGATTAGGATTTCAACGTACGAATATTTGGCCTACACAGTCATTCACACCACAGCATTTAGTCATAGACAAAACACACTCTCACCTTTGAACTTGCTTTGGATCTTGCTGACCTCCCATACGGTATGGGTCCCCTGGAATGCTGTACCCATGGGACATCGTGAACCACATATGAAATACGGTGGCAAGAAATGGTGGGCACGTGTGTTGCACGTATTTTCTCTACTCACATGCATGCTCCATTGTCCTGTTAGACTTCACTTATAAAACACAAGTTCAGTGGTAAAATTATCAAGAATTTCAAGATGGCAGCAGCAGAGAATTAAATCCAGCGTTGGTTCCTCCCATTTTTAGGGCCCATGAGACTGCCCAGGTCATGTGTCCATGAAGCTGGTCGTGACCTTTATTCTATTTGGCTATGTGCCCATCTCTATTTTTGATTAAGTTTGATTAAGTTTGCAAGAAAAAAATGGATTTTGAAGAGAACCTATGTCATATCTTTTAACAATTCTATGAGAAGGGTATTTGTCTTAGTTCATACTGTTGTAACAAAAATACCATGGATTCAGTGGTTTAAATAATAAACACTAATTTTTGACAGTTCTGGAGGCTGGGAAGTCTAAGATTAAGTAGCCAGTAGGTTTAGGGTCTGGTGGAACCTTCCTGGTTTGTGGATGGCTGCTTTCTTGTTGTGTCCTCACGGCGTAGGAAGAGAGAGGAAGCGAGTGAGAGAGCTCTAGAACTCTAAACTTTCCTTTTCCTTTTTCTTCTTCTTTTCTTTTTTTTTTTGCAATTGATTTTTAAAAATCAAGCTCAATTAGCCAACATAGAGTACATCATAAGTTTTTGACGTAGTGTTCAATGATTCATTGGTAGTGTATAACACCCAGTGCTCATTACATCACATGCCCTCCTTAATACCCATCACCTGGTTATTCCATCCCCCCCTCCCTTTAGTAATCCTCAGTTTGTTTGTTGGGGTCCAGAGTCTCATGATTTCTTTTCCTCCTTCTTCTTCCCTTTCTTCTCCTCTTCCTCCTCCTTCTTCTTTTGAATATTTATTTATTTATTTTTGAGAGAGAAAGAGAGAGAGGGAGTTGGGGGAGGGGCAGAGGGAGAGACTCTTCAAGCTCCCCTGTTGAGTGGGGAGCCCAATGTAGGGTCAATCTTATGACCCATGAAGTCATGACCTGTGTGGAAACCAAGAGTCAGTTGCTCAACTGACTAAGGCACCCAGGTACCCCTAGACTTCCCTTCTTATAGAAATACAAATTCCTGGGGTGCCTGGGTGGCTCAGTTGGTTTAAGCGACTGCCTTCGGCTCAGGTCATGGTCCCGGGGACCCAGGATCGAGCCCCACATCGGGCTTCCTGCTCAGTGGGAAGCCTACTTCTCCTTCTCTTAGTCCCCCTGCTTGTGTTCCCTCTCTGGCTGTGTTTCTCTCTGTCAAATAAATAAATAAAATCTTAAAAAAAAAAAAAGAAATACAAATTCCATTATGGGGCTCCACTTTCACGATCTCATCTAAACTTAATTACCTCTGAAATGTTCGTCCTCCAAACATCAAGAGGATTAGGGCTTCAACATATGAATTCATGGGGCACACAAACATTCAGTCTATTCAATAGTTGGTATCATCCCCTTTCTCCCACGTGAAGAAACCAGGGCTCAGGGAGATGAAGTAATGCATCAATGCTTTAGAGCTAATAAATGTCAAGATTTATTGCCCAGGTGTTCTATAGCTAAGGCCAGTTCTCATACTCTTACAGCATACTTGGGGTTTATGAAATGAAGTTAAATTATATTTAACAAAATTGATCCAAATTAAATGTCAAAAATAGGCATCTTTCTCATAGGATGTTAAAGAGAAGTATAAATTTTACTTAAAATCGTAACAGAGTGCACCATACATGTTTTGTTCATTTAATTCTTACAATTCTATGAGTTGGGGGCTCTCATATACCCATTTTACAGATGAGAAAACAGAGGCACGGAGAGGTTAAATAAATTACCTCAGGCTCCATAGCCAAGACTCTAACCTTTGCGGTCTGACTGTAAAGCCTGAAAGTATTAACCACTATTCTAGGCCTCAAGTGACATTTACCTCCTAAGAAAGTGGAGTGAATTATTACATGGAAAGCCATTTATTGAAAAGACAGATTCAAAATTAGCCTAAGATTCTTTAACATAAATACTCTCCTTACTGAAAATGTTAGTTTTGGAATAGAGTTAAATTCTGGACCTATTTTCAAAGCAAATATTCTTAGAAAAGGATTGTTTATTCATAGTCAATTGGAAAATAAAGGGAACTTAAGCTTCTCTGTGGTATAAAGGCTATTGAATATTTGTTCCTCTGGAAAGAGGAGAGGTGGACTCATATTCTCCACCACACCACACACAGATTTTCCGGAAATAAGGGGAATTAGCTACTGAAGGGAGTCAACTCGCTTGTAGGCTTTGAAGTCCTAATGAATGACAGATCATCATCGTATGTAAAAGTCACACGGAGCGCCCGGTATGGGCCACTCTGGTCACCACCAGTAAGCAGGGGTGGGGCAGATGGCGGAGTGCAGAGGTGAGGCAGGGGACATGGAGAGTGTTCGGACTATGGGTTTGGTCTGCAAACAAATACCAGAGTGAGTGAGAACACTCTGTTTTTAGCAAAGAAATCACTGAGCTGGAAAGCCCTCAAAATATCAATCACTCAATAAGACCTCCTTAGGAAAACAATAAGATTTTTATACAGAGCCCTTTTGAAGTTAACCCATTTGGGCTTAAAATTTGAAAATAAAAAAAGAGAGCACTCTAGGTCAGGAGGTCATTCTGAGCTACTTTCAATCCAACAAAACCCCCAAAAGGGAAGTAGGGCCTCACTATTGTTTTTGTTTGTTTGTTTGTTTGTTTGTTTTTAAATATTGGCTTGAGGATGGCAGAGAGGGCCAGAGTCGTGATTCTTCAGTCCTGTACCTCTCGTCCTAGCCCAAGGGGTTGGGGGGGGGCAGGCAGGAGGGGGCGATGCCAAGAACAGGAGGCTATCAAAGACTCCCTCTGTGTGTTCAGATTTGGAATGTATTTCTGATGTCATGATAAGAACGAAAAAATCTGGCTCTGGGTCTGGCTGGAGTAGCTGTAAGCTCTGAAGGAGAGGAGTGGGGTTTGTGTCCTCCTTGGGGTCCAGCTCCAAACCTGGAGTTTTCCCTGAGCTCACCTAACTTTCATTAGAGAGCTTCCTCCATGAATGTGTCTGAACCCTCCTTGAACCCCTCCCCACCTTGGCTCGCACTGTCAGTTAGAGTTAACTTGGTCTGTATGTTTGCCCCGCATGGGTAGAGTGGTGATTATTCTCATCTGTCTTCAAATTGTCTCCCGTAAGCCGCATGCTTTGTCTCATACAGTAGTTCAGTGGTCCCCATCTCGTTTGCTCACCTCATCTCATAGCTCCATAAACTGATCTCAACCCCTGAGAAGAGGCAGCTGTGCAGAGGCGAGTTTTGCACAAGAAGGATGGTAAACATTCTGCAAGTTGGAAATCTGGGCAGAGCAACAAGTGAATTCACTTCAAATGCATCCAGGTGCTCATCTGTTAAGTGGAAACCAAAGGTCCCCAGAATTTGAGAGAAGAAAAGGAAACATGTTTCAAGCTCATGTTTAAAGCATGTATTGCTCTGTAAGGGTAAGTGATCAAAATACCTCTAATGTCCCTCTAGGTTCTTTTTACTAACTGGCTGGGCATTTTCTGGAGACAGGAGAATTTCATCATATTCACGAATTCAAATTCGTGTGTTCTTATGAAAGATATTAGAATGTGCCTTTGGTCAAGTGAATTTCATGATTACATCTTGAGAGTTTTCCAGGAAACGCCACTACTCTTCAATATTTAATTCCTCTCTAATACATTTTTGTAGCTGGATATATAATGTCACATTATTGTCTTTTAGTCAGTTGTGTAGTTCAAATTCTGGGACAGCAAAATTTTTAGAGATGATTTCTGTCCCTTTGATTATTGCAAAATAAACAGACCATGGCTTACCTAGGAGACCCAGCCCTCTGTGCATTTATTCAGATTTTTGTGCATAGAATTCATGGGCACTTTTTATATCCTGTATTAAATCTTTTAAGAAGATTTTCATTCTGCAAAATTTATTAAACTACTTCCTCTGTTTCTAGAGATACATATGTTTATGTACTCATCTTCCCAGATGAATAATTATATTGATGTATTATGTATGGCATAAAATGTACACAAAAATGTTCAAAGAATGGGAAAAATGAAATAACATTTTAATTTTATTTCATATTATTTACTAATTATTCCAACTCCTTTTTTTTGAATTGGTAATAATAATTTATGAGAGCAATGAATTTGAACCTACTTCATTATTTAATCCTGGGATAAAAATATTCAAAAGTCTGATTCTTAGGTCAGTTAATTTTACTGTTTGGTTTTAATAGCTGCTTTGGTTGAAAAATATACCTCATAGGAGGACACAAAGCAATATAGGAAAATAATATTATTGACTGTCTTCCTCAGTAATTATACTCGTGTCAACCTCCTACATTCAATTTTGCAAATACTCCCATTAAAATTTGGCAGTTTTCCATCTTCCTTGATGCATTTCAGTTGTTTTTACAAATTAATGAGATAGGTTGCATTTCTATATTTCTAAGAAAGTATTTGAAAGTCCATAGAGGTTCTTCATTTGTAAGATTTCTGTAACAGATTGAAAACTTCTAAATTGTCTCTATGTCCAGTAAAACATATTTTCAGTAATAAAATCATATACATGTCCAAATATCTCTTTCCAAAAATAATCACTCCATTGCACTAATTTCCTTCCAATGCAGTTGTTCTTCTTGAGTTGTTATAAGATCACAGAGTAACAATGTTTATTTTGTTTCTGTTTTTCATTTCTTTTTGGAAGATTTTATTTATTTATTTGAAAGGGAGAGCACAACTGGAGTGGGGCAGGGGGAGTATAGAGGGAGAGGGAGAAACAGACTCCCCTCTGAGCAGGGAGCCAGACTCGGGCCTTGATCCCAGGACCCCTGGGATCATGACCCAAGTTGAAGGCAGATAATTAACTGAATGAGCCACCCAGGCACCCATGCTTATTTTATTTTGTTTTAAAGATTTTATTTATTCAATTGAGAGAGAGAGAGAGTGTGAGTGTGTGAGAGAGAACACAATGGGGGAGGGGCAGAGGGAGAGGGTGAAGCAGACTCTCTGCCAAGCTGGGAGCCCCACATGGGGCTGGATACTGGGACTCCAGGATCATGACCTGAGCCAAAGAGAGACGCTCAAATGACTGAGCCACCCAGGTACCCTGTTTTGTTTTTAAATTCTTGTTAGACTTTTGTACTTTTGGCTTCATTGTTTTTGCTGCAATTGATTGTTTATGATTTCTTTGCAGGAATCTTTTAAAATGACTAACTCTTTGTGGGTCAGTCTTATGACTAGCTCTCTTTGTGGGTCAGTTTTATAAAAACAGATAATACAATCCCCCTAAATGGGTATTTGTAATATACAAAATATTGTAACCTGAATGAAATGGCAGGATGGTGAGGGCAGGACAGTCTACCCCCCACCCCCCCCACAGTGAAGAGGATTCTGTCTTAGAAGCCTGTAGGGACTCAGCTGACCATTAGACCCTCAGAGTGATGGTCTGATGAATATGTGGCTCAACATAATCCATAGTAAGCCACCTAATACAATATAACACAAATAAAATTAAGCCTTATATTCTACACATTAAATATATTATTATTGTATGCTAATACATATTATAACCATTGAATATAAGGCTTAATGTTGCTCTTATTTTTTGCATTAAAATTTTATTTATTTATTTTTTAAAAAGATTTTATTTATTTGTTTGACAGAGAATCATCACAAATAGGCAGAGAGGCAGGAGGAAGCAGGCTCCCTGCTGAGCAGAGAGCCTGATGCCGGTCTCCATCCCAGGACCCTGAGATCATGACCTGAGCTGAAGGCAGAGCCTTTAACCCACTGAGCCACCAGGCGTCTGTATTTTAATTTTAAAAAATATTTCATTTATTTTATTTATTTGACAGAGAGATGGAGAACACAAGCAGGTACAGTGGCAGGCAGAGGGAGAGGGAGAAGCAGGCTCCCTGCCAAGCTGGGAGCCTGATGTGGGGCTCGATCCCAGGACCCCGGGATCATGACCTGAGAGGAAGGCAGCTGCTTAACTGACTGGGCCACCCTGGTGCCCCCCAATTTTATTTTTTTTAAAGAAATTTACATTTTTAAAAAGATTTTCTTTATTTATTTGATAGAGAGAAACAAAGCTGGAGAGGGAACACAAGCAGTGGGAGTGAAAGAGGGAGAAGCAGACTTCCCACTGAGCAGGGAGCCGGATGTGGAGCCCAAACCTGGGACTCCGGGATCATGACCTGAGCTGAAGGCAGACGCTTAACGACTGAGCCACCCAGGCGCCCCTTAGAAATTTACATTTTTTAAAAAAGATTTTATTTATTTATTTGAGAGAGAAAGAGAGAGCACAAGGAAGGGCAGAGGGAGAAGATGACTCCCTGCTCAGCGGGGAGCCCAACTTGGGGTTTGATCCCAGGACCCTGAGGTCACAACCTGAGCTGAAGGCAGATGCTTAACCAGCTGAGTCACCAAGGTGCCTCTAGATTAAAAATTTTGGAAAAATAGTTTTAACATTTTCTTTTTTATATTTTTTTGGATGCTTTTGATCTATAGCAGGAAAGAGTCATATAAACAAATAACTGTATCCAACATGTAAAATGCTATATACATTAAGAAAAAAAGAATGCTACGGGAATGTGTGGTTGGGGAAGTGTGGGTAAGCAGGGGTTAAATTCCAGAAATTCAGAGAAGGGATACCCTTGAGAAGATCCTGAAGGATGAATGAGAGTTTGCCTAGTGGACAAGGAGGTCAAGACATTCAGAAAGACACAAGAGGGCAAGAGAATGTGCCTAGAACACATTCAGGAGTTTGTTGGGGGGCGCCTGGGTGGCTCTGTGGGTTAAAGTCTCTGCCTTCGGCTCAGGTCATGATCTCAGGGTCCTGGGATCGAGGCCCGCATAGAGCTTTCTGTTTAGGAGGGAACCTGCTTCCTAGTCTCTCTCTGCCTGCCTCTCTGCCTACTTGTGATCTCTGTCTCTGTGTCAAATAAATAAATAAAATCTTAAAATCTTTAAAAAAATATAGGAATACAGGATGCTTGGGGGAGGGTTATACATGAGATCAGAGATAGGGATGGGGTATAGCTTGGGAGGGGCTGCATTCTATTGGCACATGGGAGCCAGTGGAGATTTTATGTAGAAGAATGACCTTAGAGAAATCTACATTTGATTTATAAATCACGAGCAGTATGGACATTTTGAAAATAATTATATTTTGGCAGGTGTTAGAACTTCTGTTAGATTGAGTTTAACAAATAATTATTGATCATTTTCTGCATGACAGGCAGTATCCACAAGGCAACACAAAGTTGTATTGGCACACATTTTACTTGGTAAAAAGATTGAACTGAAAATTTACAACTACGTGCACAATATCTGCATTTGTCCTTCAAAATTATGACGTCTTTTAATATTCTTGACATCCGGAGCCAATTAACACTAGTATTTAATTCTTCTTTTTTTTTTTTTTAAGATTTTATTTTTGACAGAAACACAGCGAGAGAGGGAACACAAGCAAAGGGAGTAAGAGAGGGAGAAGCAGGCCTCCTGCCGAGAAGGAAGCCCGATGTGGGGCTCGATCCCGGGTCTCCAGGATCATTCTCCGGGATCATGACCTGAGCCGAAGGCAGTTGCTCAACCAACTGAGCCACCCAGGAGGCCCCACCCCCCTAGTATTTAATTCTTAACAATGTATATGTGAGCCAAGTGTTCAAGCTAATGAACTCTACTTGAGTATGGCTTCCCTCTGCTGAAGAAACAGAAGCATCCTCTACTTGTATGGGCCAGTGCGGAAAGAGAAATGTGACATAAAGAGAAGAGCTTCCGTTATTGTGTCAGTGCTTAGGGAAATCTGTCAGGATCTTTTCTTGGTTTGCCATTTAGGGCATGGCGAATACGGGAAAAGCCCTCAGAGGAAAGGAAAGTTATTTTTGTAAATAAAAGTAAAATATTTTTAAAAGCACTCTTGGAGAAAAAACAGAGGAAGTATAAAAAATACAGAATTACCCTATATCAGACTTCTTAGAGGTAACAATGGTTAGCACTTCACATATTCTCCTAAATTTTTGCTATGCATGTATAAAATACATATATTTTCGAAGCTAAAGACATACCACATATAACTTTTGTATCCTACTTCTAAAATTTAACAACTAATGAAGATTCACATGTCATGAAACATTCTGAACATGTTTTTAATTTTTTTTTGGATTTTATTTATTTATTTGAGAGAAAGACACACAGCTAGAGAGGGAACACAAGCAGGGGCAGTGAGAGAGGGAGAAGCAGGTTTCTTGCCGAGCAGGGAGCCCAATGTGGGGCTCGATCCCTGGACTTTCAGATTGGGGATCATGACCTGAGCCAAAGGCAGACACTTAACGACTGAGCCACCCAGGCGCCCCCTAAGCATGTTTTTAGTTGTCTGTACAGTACTGAGTTTTACAGTTACACCCTAATTTATTTAAACAACCTCCTGATTGGGACATTAGGTTGACTTTGATTTGTAGGTATATCCGCCCTGTAATTATAGATATATTCTTTGGCATAAACCTTTGACCTATCTCTGATAATTTATTTTCTTAGGAACAATTTCTCAAACATTGAGTTAAAGGAGCCTGGTGCTGGGTATTAAGGAGGGGCAAGTATTGCATGGAGCACTGGGTGTGGGGCATAAACAGTGAATCTTGAAACACTGAAAAAATAAAAGTATTAAAAAAAAGGATCTCAAATCTATCAGAATTGTCAAATATTTAAATAGAGTGATTGAAATTGTTCTCCACTTTGGCAAAAGCATAGGGAGGGCTTCGGGAGGATGAAGGAAATCTCAATTTCTATTCATTCAGTCCTTCAACTAATATTCTTTGAATGTGCCCTGCGTCCCAGGCTCTGTCCTAGGTGCCCAGGTGCCACAGGCAGCAGGAGAGGTGTCTTCACTGCTCTCATTTCAGTGCTCTGGCAAGTTAGAAATCACAGGTCCACTTCTTGTTTACAGATGAGGAAACAGAGTCTACCGAGCCAACCACGGAAGGCCGGGACTGGAATAAGGTTTCTGTCTGACGGTCCAAACCACTTTGCACCCCATCTGCCATCTGTCTCCTCTGAGTGATCTTGGGGGCATCCATTCAGAGCAGGTTCATGGTACCTTCTGCCTTGAAGTGTTCAGATCTAGCTGTCAACAACGCTGCGAAGTGAATGGGGCCAAGTGTGTCTTTGGGATCCCGGTGTCTCCCTTCTGGGTCATTTCAGCTCTTAGCATCTCCCAACCCCATGTCAGGCACCCAGAGACCCCACAGTCTTTTCTCGTGACTAGTGAAAATCCACTTTTTGAGAAGAAACTGGTTTTAGTCCTTCATATCTCAACCTGACCTAGTTAAGACACTGTGTTCCTTCTTCCAAGGGGAGTTAACCGTGGAGGCATTTCAAGATCTCTTTCTCATTGAGGAATGTCAGACTTTGTTTCCAGTGGAGGCATTTGGGCGTCAAGGAGCAGATAGGGCAGACATGCCCTCGGTCTGCTGGTCCTCAAGGCTCCCAGCCTATCTCCTTCCCATGCCCTTTCCATGGGGTTGGTCAACCCAATTTCCACCTTTTTGTACAAGATTGACAAGGCTGGGTGAGAAAGTTGAGGACATTGTATCCAAACCTTGAACCGTTTCCAGGATATTCAAGGGGCTGCTTTGGATACAGAGCTTCACAGACCAGGGAAACCCCATTGCTAGGAAACCCCTATGCCTGCCCCACCCTGCCCTGTGAGGAGTGTCTCTGCTAGGAAGGAAATTCAATTACGGTCTTCCAGCCACCAGAATTGAATTTAGATGGACTATTTCCTCTTTGGATTCTGTGCCAAATTGTATTCCTGCTGCTGTGCTTGAAGTTAATTAGAGTCACAAATCATTTGTATTTCTCTTCTCTGAAGGAAAGCTTACCACTGTACTTATCTCAGCCAGTTAATTGACTTATAGAGGGTTCATACCTTTCTGAAAACTCTCTAAATTGCTCTGATGGGTAAGCATCAGGCTTGCACATAGATGTAATAAAAGCTTGAAGAATTCAAATTTCTAGGTCATAGAAATGGGGTGTTTGTGTGGTTTTCTCTCTAAGCCTCATAGCTTAGAGTTTTCTTGATTTGCTGAGGTCAGTGTGAGAACGAAAACACCTGTCCCCAGGTAGGACAAGAGATGCGTGTGGGCAACAGAGATTTTGAACACAGAAACAAACTGAGGGACTTGGAGGGAGGGGGGTGGAGGGATGGGAGAGCCTGGTGGTGGGTACTGGGGACACCTAAAGCGGGGAGCACTGGGTGTGGGGAATGGGGAATGAATCTTGAAACACTGGAAAAAAAAATTTAGTAACAATAAAAAAAAAAATCTAAAAAAAAAAAAATAAAAATAAAAATTGAAAAAAAAAAAAAAAAAGAGATGCGTGTGGGCAAAGGAGAGAAAGGGAACTGGACACAGAAAGGGCTCTCATTGCCAGGCACTGGACTGCTAGTAGTTGGGAATAAAATGTAGAAATGCTGACAGCTTAATGTTGGGGACATGGGGATCCTTCACATTTACATTTTTAAAAAAAATTTATTTGAGAGAGATAGAGACATCACAAGGAGGGAGGAGAGGGAGAAGCAGACTCTCCACTGAGCAGGAAGTCTGACTTGGGGCTGGGTCCCAGGACCCCGGGACCATGACCTGAGCTGAAGGTGGACACTTAACTGACTGAGACATCTGGGTGCCCCTGTTACATTTCCAGTGGGGTATTTAAGTTTTAAAATGGTTTCAAGTTATGACCTAAAGAGAACATTCTGGTAAAGTGGCTTTGATATTCTGAATAACCTTTGACTTTTTTTTCAGTTTTTAAAATTGTGGTAAAATATCCACAACATGTATCATCTTAACCATTTTTAGGTATATAGTTCAGTGGTATATTAAGTGCACTCATATTGTTTGTTACACAGGCATCACTCCATCCTCTTGTGAACTCCTTTTAAAAAAAGACTTATTTTTTTTATTTGAGAGAGAGAACAGAGGGAGGGGCAGAGGGAGAGGAAGAGAGAGAGAATCTCAAGCAGACTCTCCCCTGACCACAGAGCCTGATGTTGGGCTGGATTTCACAACCCCGAGATCATGACCTGAGCCGAAATCAAGCGTGGGACACTTAACTGACTGAGGCGCCCAGGTGCCCCATCCTGTGAGCTCTTATATCTTGCAAAACTGATATTGTGCACCCATTAAGCAATAACTCCCTGCTCTCCCTGCTCTCCCTGCTCTCCCTGCTCTCCCAGCCCCTGGAAGCTACTGCTCTTCTTATTGCTTCTCTGATTTTGATTATTCTAGGTAGCCCATAGATGGGGTCATGTGGTCTTTGCCTTTTTGTCACTGGTTTACATAGCATAATGTTCTTAAATTTTATCTGTGATGTAGCATATATCAGGATTTCCTTCCTTTTTTTTTTTTTAAGATTTTATTTATTTATTCGACAGAGAGAGAGAGATCACAAGTAGGCAGAGAGGCAGGCAGAGAGAGAGGAGGAAGCAGGCTCCCCGCTGTGGGCCTCGATCCCAGGACCCTGAGACCATGACCTGAGCCGAAAGCAGAGGCTCCAACCCACTGAGCCACCCAGGCGCCCACCTTCCTTTTTAAAAAAAAAAAATATTCAAGAGAGAGAAGAGGGGCGAGAGCAGGAGTGGGGGAGGGGCAGAAGGACAAGCAGACTCCCTGCTTAGCACAGAGCCTGACATAAGACTCCACCCTAGGGCCCTGAGATTGTGAACTGAGCTGAAGTCAGATCAGATGCTTAACCAAATTGCCCAGGATTTCCTTCTATTTTAAGCTTGAATAATATTCCATTGTATATATATACACTACATTTTGTTTATTTACTCACTGATGCACACTTAGCTGCTTTCAAGTTTTAGCCACTGTGAGTAATGCTGTGAACAAATGCCTTTGAGACACCTCTTGCAATTCTTCTGGATATATACCCAGAAGCGGAATTGTTGGATCAAATGGTATAATTCTATTCCTTTCCTTTCCTTTCCTTTCCTTTCCTTTCCTTTCCTTTCCTTTCCTTTCCTTTCCTTTCCTTTCCTTTCCTTTCCTTTCCTTTCCTTTCCTTTCCTTTCCTTTCCTTTCCTTTCCTTTCTTTCCTTTCCTTTCCTTTCCTTTCCTTTCCTTTCCTTTCCTTTCCTTTCCTTTCCTTTCCTTTTTTTCTTTCTTTCTTTCTTTCTTTTTTTTTTTTTTTTAGAAATAGCCACACTGTTTTCAGGGGCTGCTGCATCATTTTATATTCCTGCTAAGGGTGCGTAAGGGTTCCAGTTTCTCCACATCTTCACTAACACTTGTTATTAAGTAACTTTTCAACATTAAGACCCATGTAATGAGGTTGTATTTTGGAGTATGAATTCAATTACTTTTGATCTTGGTAATCCCCTATTCCAGGTTGTCCTGTGACTTTCTGGGAGACAATTTGTAAATAGGCAAATGGGCAACTCTTCCACCAATAAGAATGAATTGCAAGGCGTATAACTCCCAAGTCATCAAGAGTTAGCACCTGTTCTCGGGAGCAGGCTGCCGCACACCACAGGCTGTAAGCATCAATGAGCCAAGTCTGGAAAGGATAGTATATCATTAGTGAAGAAACTAGCTGGGTACGTTTACCTGAGGTGGTGCTCCTGGTTCCCCAGATATGCAGTGGGTTCTAAAGCGAAAGTGCTGAGGGCTTGGTGGAGCAGCAGAGGCCCGGAATCATACAAAGGAGCATCTGTGTGCAAGGAACGTCACAACTGGGTTTAAACGCCACACTTGTGGATTTTGGAAGTGAATGTCATCATGAAACCCACATGGCCGGATGGGTTGGTTCTTCAATGGTCCCTGTGCAGGGAGCAGTCCATACAGCAGTTCTGCAACCACAAGAGTCCATAGCACCCTAGTTCTCATCTCTCCCCCACTGCCCCTCCTTCTTTGAGATCCTATAGGCTCTGTTCCCAGATGCCATTTTGGAACAAAACAAGGGAGATGGAGGGCAAGAAATTCAAAAGACTGACCGTTTATCCCAAAGAGACTCCATTATCTAAAAAGAGTCTAAACTGGAAGACAACTGTGATTCTGCAGATTAATACATTTAAAGTTTGTTTTTCTCTCCTTGCTACTCTGGCAGTAGACCTTTGCAGAGGAGAGCAATGTGCTGGAAAAAATAAAAACATGGCCGGTTCTCTGTAGCTCATGGGGGGTGACATTATGTGCCCCTGCTATACCACTTTACCTTTTCTCCAGATGTCACCACTATACGATCAAAAAGTCCAAAGGAACCACCACAAATGCTACTGGAGGCAAATAATGTTCCTCTGATTTGTCCTTAAAATGAATTGGAACGCTCGTTGGGTGCTGAGGGTGGAGGGCAGGGGTGTGGCTGTGACTAGGAGCTGGTAGTGGGAATAGGGCGGTAATTCAGAAGGCATTCTAGTGGGGGTCCCAGACACAGTCCACACCCATGTTAAAAGAAAACGCTGAAGGAGATTGGGTCACTTGCTGTTCTCCCAAGAGTCCACTAAAGAACTTCTGTTCTCTTCGTGGAGACAAAGTGAATTTAAAAAGGTAGGATGGCTCTGACTTTCTTCAAATTTAAATTTTAATAGTCGATTAGCTGTAATTTTTAAAATATTTTTATTCTGAAAACGGATTTTCCACAATAATGCAATTAGTTCCAGAAGAAATGAGCTCATTTATCTGGCTTTTCGACAAAGGACAGTTGAAACATTTAAGGCAAGATTCACTTATTCATCTCCATTTTAGAATGGAAAGAATGTATCAGACTTCAGGTACTGGTTAAGGTTAACAAAATATGGGAAAGCTCCTTTTTTTTTCTTTCTCTTTTTTTTTTTCTTTTTCTTTTGGTAGTTTTCTGTGTAAAAGCTTTACATTACTATGGATATTTTATAGTAAGACACTTTTGTTTCTGACTTTCCTTATAACCCATTTTTAAATTTAAAGGCACACAATAAAGCTTTTCACATTTATTAAAATATACACGTTTTAGTAAATTTAGAATTTTCCCTTAGTATCTTGATAAATCAATATATTGTCAACACCACAGTCATTTGAAAATAAAACACACTCCATAACGTATCGGCATATTATTCCTTTCTTGATGATACACTACAACACCCCATTGTACGGTGCATCAATGGGAATTAAAAACCACAAAACGAACAAACTTTAACAAATACAGCAATTTCATACCAAAAAAAAAAATAGCAGAGAAAGACACTAGAAATTACCATCTGCAAAAAGCACGTTGCACTTCTCAAGGACCCAACAAAAAGGAAACAAGTTAGTAAAATTTACAAGCTGTATTTAGAACTTTGGATACAGATTAAACAGTGATGTTTCTTTTCCACAGTGAGAAAAGCTAGAATGTTGAGTCCCGTCCTTAGATGAAGTGACTACATGGAGGAGGACAGTATTTGCTCTGGTAAAACCTGCAACCCCTCTTCAGCCCAGACAGTTGAGGTATTTATGCGCTATTGTAGCATTAACATAGCATGTCTTTTCTTTGGGGAGTCCATGATTTCTGGTGTAGATTCTCGCCTTCAAGAGCACAAGTGAGTGAGACCGTGACCTGGCAACTGCCAAAACCCCCCAGGAGGAGATGTGCAAGAAGCACTCACCTCATCTCACTCTCCAAAGGAACACAGTCCTTCAAAGTTTGTGCTTCTGGGGAAATTCATATGACCCACAATTCTCCTTAGTCAATGTCACCGGTGTCAGCGTTAGGAAAGCATCATCGAAAAAAAGCACAGAGGGGCACCTGGGTGGCTCAGTTGGTTGAGCGACTGCTTTTGACTCAGGTCATGATCCTGGAGACCCGGGATCGAGCCCCACATCGGGCTTCCTGCTTGGCGGGAAGCCTGCTTCTCCCTATCTCACTCCCTCTGCTTGTATTCCCTCTCTAGCTGTGTTTCTGTCAAATAAATAAATAAAATCTTAAAAAAAAAAAAAA
>PITA01000551.1:0-15186 GCA_004023965.1 Spilogale gracilis
AAAAAAAAAATAAAATAAAATAAAATAAAATTGCTACACTGTACATAAAATTTCTTAGAATTAAAGATAAAGGAAAGCCTTTTTATGTTAATTTTTTTATGTTAATTTTTTTAAAAAAGATTTTATTTATTTGAAAGAGAGACATACAGCCAGAGAGGGAACACAAGCAGCGGGAGTGAGAGAATAAGCAGGCTTCCTGCCGAGCAGGGAGCCCGATGTGGGACTCGATCCCGGGCCTCCGGGATCATGACCTGAGCCGAAGGCAGAGGCTTAACCAACTGAGCCACCCAGGTGCCCCTATATTAATTTTTAGTATCATTTTTTAAGCCACCTAAGGTGGCTTATACATCACTTATCATATGCACATTATGGTAGGTTTTGGGGAAAACTGGTGACCAAAACAGTCAAGGTAGTTCTTACCTGTGATTGTTAATTCTATGTATTAGTTTAATACACTTCTCATAGAACTTGCACTATAGTGAATCCCTTAACGCCATTCAAAATCTTCAAAACAAATTAAAAACAATTTTAAAAATTAAAAATAAAGAACTAATAGATTATGGTGATCATTAATCTGCTGTTAGAATTAGGAATAAATTTAGAATGGGAAAACAAGACACTTACACTCATCATACCATTAAGGAAAAGAGCATCAGATGAATGTCACACAGAATTTTAAATTTCTAGCATTATTAGTTGACAAATAAGTTAAAGTTGGAAATCTGTTAAATGACATACTTTTTCCGTACTTATTTGTCAACAATATCAGTTATATATCCAGGAGCATTCATTACAAAGTAACACAATTTATAAATCACTTTCATACATTTTCTTTTATAATCTGTGAAACAAGCCTCTAAGATAGGCAAAATAGTAATTAGATATATTTTGTAGATACATTTGATTTAGAACAATTATCTGATTTGTCCTTGTTCCTCAACTACGGCATATTGCAATAAGGACATAAATCTACAGCACCTGATAGCTCATCTAATGTTCTGTCTTTATGATAGTCTAGTTTATCTTCTAAAATTCTAGTTTATCTTCATGAATATGAACAGGATTCATATTCATGGTCAATGCTATTGTGAGAATTCCAACAATTATTGTTATTAATACTGGGTAACCTATGTTTTCTCAGGCATTACATTTGAATTACAGGAGTATACTTATGGTTGAAGTCCCAGTTTAAAATTGTAGGAGACCCAACTTCCCTTAAAACTGTGGAATTTAGGAAATGCCCACTGATTTGCAAGAGGTTTTCATTGCTTCTGGAAATCACACAGTTCTTGGAGATATCATTCTCTCACTATTTCCTTTTTCTTTTTTTTTTTTTTTGAAGATTTTATTTATTTATTCGACAGTGAGAGAGGGAACACAAGCAGGAGGAGTGGGAGAGGGAGAAGCAAGCTTCCCACCAAGCAGGGAGCCCCATATGGAACTCAGTCCCAGAACTCTGAGATTATGACCCAAGCTGAAGGCAGACACTTAACGACTGAGCCACCCAGGCGCCCCTCTCACTATTTCTTCATAAGTACCTTGCAACATCCCTGAAAACCATTCTTGTTGAATACTAAAGTGAGGTACAGAACTCATAAAATAAAATTTTAGAGGTAGTTACCTGACTCTAGCCCTTTGAGCTAGGTCAAGGAAATAAAATTATATGCAAGAAGAAGGATCACTGTGTAGAGGTGGGAGGACTCCAAGGAGGACTACCGTGGAGGAAGCTGTGCTTCCCAAGTCCAAGGCAGAGGATGGAGCTATGTGACCCTGGCATTAGATCCAGTGGAGCCAGGACAGCCTACAACCGGACCACCCAGAGAGCCAATGTGTTCTTTATTTTTGGAGGACCATCAAGACCTGTGTTTGATTGATTTACATCCAAGAAAGTTAGAGCAGCTACTGGTAAGTCAAAAATAGGAAGAGTAGGATTCTGCATGTAAACAGTAATTACACTCTCACCAGCAGGGAAGGCAAAAAATGTGAGAGTGGACATTGGGAGTCATTTTAAATACTGCTCAGAAATACAGACTGGGAAGAAAACTAGATCAGAATAATGAGAGACAGGTAGAGTCCAAAATACATTTTCTTTTCTTGTATCCCATGTTTCATGTTTTCACAACATATTAGTTAAATTACTTATACCAATTCCAAGTATAGAATAGTTTCTATTTGTTTCCTGAATTTCAAAAATTCAAGATAACACTGATTATTTTTTTCTACTTCCAGGTTTTAGTGTTTAGTATTTTAGTATATTTAAACATTTAGTATTTTAAATGGCTGCATAATAATATAGGCAATTACTTTCCTGTGTCTGGAAATTAAGTTGGGCTTCTATTATTTGGGTTTGGGTTCCTTTAATTTGTTTCTTTTTTAGCTGCTATACATGGTCCTAAAAATAACATTTATTCATACAGCTATTATCTACCTTTAAATCTGTTGTTTCTGAACTGATGCTATATTTTTATAAGTGCCAGTGTATATAGCCTAATATTTAAGAACATATTCTTTGCTTATGTTCAAAACTATAGGCTTCAAAGATTATTTTTCTTTCTTAAATAAATGTAATGTGAGTGCTTCGTGGAAGCACTAAATCTTGTGGCAATTTCTTATTAATTCTAAATATGATTATTTTTCCATAATCATTCATATTGAGACATAATTGTTGCTCTATAGCCAGAAAAACCAAAATGCTACAGTTAAGAGTCACATTTTAAATGCAGAAAGTGTAAGGTTTATTTCATATGATATTGTGCAGAACTGAAAAATGTAGAAAGTCTATTAATTCAAATAATATATGTATGTCTTATAAACAGAAAAAGTATTGTCATATTCTTATTATATTTAAAATTTCACCTGTATCTTCAATATTTCTATAATTATATAAAATTCATATATATGCATATAAATGTACAAATATTTAGTCATATATATTTATATTATGGGGAGCATGCAATTCTAATATAAAATTCCTTTTTATCCCTATACTTCGCTAACCGAATTTATTTTCCTAGAAGAGACTGGGCTGAGGGGGGAGTATGAAAAAATTCCACAACAATGTATAATTGGAATTCTTCAGATTCTTAACTGTAGAGAACAAACTGAGGGGAGGTGGATGCGGGAATGGATAAAGGTGATGGGGATTAAGGAGTGCTCTTGCTGTGATGAGGACAGGGTAGTGTATGGAATTGTTTAATCCCTCTATTGTCCACCGGAAACCAATATAACACTGTCTGTTAACTATACTGAAATTAAATAAAAATAAAATGTGTATTGGAATTCTTACTATCAACACCGTTTCTTATACAAATACATTCTTATTAACCAGCAATTAACCAGTCAAAACCTAAAAAAGATGAACTATTCCCTATGTATTTTTGTTTTTGTGATGCTATATAACAGATGGAATTTTATGTCATGTTACATTAGTATACTGTTAAATTTTAATTTCAATTAATAATCTTTACACTTTTCATTTATGCACACAAGGGATATTTTAGGCTTTCCGTCCCCCTCTAATTAGCTTTTATTGCTGAATTCACTCTGAATCAAAAAGTCATTATGTTCTCATTCACTGCTGAATTTACTTCTTCCCTAATAAAATTAATTCGTCTTCTGAACAAAGACACATGAAATTTTTATTTTGCCCAATCTAGTGTTAAGTTGGAGATGTTTATCTTTATCTATACCTGTATTATCTACATGTATAGCTATAGCTATAGATACAATATTCCCCTAGATAAAATCTTGATTATATTATCCTACAATGACTATTTAGAAGGTTTCACAGAATTCAGTGGAGTCTCATTTGCTACCATTTCTCTTTGGCTGTGTGTTCTGTGAACATCTCAACATTCCCTGAAAATATAATGCTCTTTCATACCTTTGAACCTTTGCCATTTAGTTAGAACTTTTTTCCCTAGCAAAATCCTAACCGCCCCCTCAAAACCCAGTTCTAATATTTTTATAGATGTGAAAGCTTGATATCAAAACAAAACCATTATATTAGAGACTTCATGTTGTAAATCTCTTAAGAATCTAAAATTCATTTGTAGGAAGTGGAACATAGAATAGATGGAATAAAAAGTAGTTCAAAAATTAAACATATGGGACAGTTTAGATGAAATAAAATAGCATTCCTTTCAAGTAAAATAACCATTTCACCTGTACTCATAACATTTTCCTATATCAAAGTCTTGGGCCATTTTTTTTTCCAAAAAGCTATTTCTATTGGTATTGACAACCAATAGAAATATTGAGAAAAACTATTTCCTTTTTTTCCCAAAATTTCATTTCTTGGCCATCTATCTTGAAATTTAAACCCAGTGGCCCAAGGAGCAACATTTGAAAATACTTCCTTAAATTATTTTTAAAATATATTTTATTTATTTATTTGAATGAGAGAGAGTGTGCCAGCGCACAAGCAGGGAGAGGAGCAGAGGGAGAAGGAGAAGCAGACTCCATGCTAATTGGAGAGCTGGATTGGGGGTTGCATCCCAGGATTCCTTAGAGCATGACCTGGGCTGAAGGCAGACGCTTAACTTAACCCACTGAGCCACCCAGGTGCCCCTCCCTAAATGATTCTAATTCTCAGCCTTACTTAGAAACAGGTTTACTGGGGCGCCTGGGTGGCTCAGTTGGTTAAGCGACTGCCTTCGGCTCAGGTCATGATCCCGGATACCCGCGATCGAGCCCCGCATCGGGCTCCCTGCTCAGCGGGAAGCCTGCTTCTCCCTCTCTCGTCCCCCTGCTTGTGTTCCCCCTCTAGCTGTGCTTCTCTCTGTCAAATAAATAAATAAAATCTTTAAAAAAAAAAAAAAAAAGAAAGAAACAGGTTTACTGGACACGTTTTTGTTTTTTTAAGATTTATTTATTTATTTGACACAGAGAGAGAGATCACAAATAGGCAGAGAGGCAGGCAGAGAAAGAGGGGAAAGCAGGTTCCCTGCTGAGCAGAGAACCCGATGTGGGACTTGATTCCACGACCTGAGATCATGACCTGAGCCGAAGGCAGAGACTTAACCCTCTGAGCATCCAGGGGTCCATAAGCACATTTTAATTAACAAAGAATGAATATATATGTTCACTAAAAGCTAATCAGCCTATAAATGAATGTCCAAATGATGTGGGGAACAAAGGCAAAAGAGAAAAAAATAAAGTTTCTTACAACTTACAGCCTATTGACAAGTCCTTGAGACAGGAAGTTCCTAGTTCCTAGTTCCTCTAGGAACTCTGCCTTATGTTAATACTTTCTAAGGGCAAAGACAATCTTAGCTTAACATTATCCCAACCTCCAGGATTCTGTAAGTGTCCTTTAACATGTACCCATTCTTTAGAAACATCCTTTATCTCTACACCCAAGATATATGTTAGAAATCATCCTGTAAGCCTATGGCTCACTGTTATACATCGGAAGGGTCTCATGACTAAAGTTTTATTAGAGTGTAATAAATGACCCCTCAAGTCCTGGAAACCTTGCTTCCAAATTCATTGGAGACTTACACTATCCCTAACCCTCTCACAATTTGGAAGTATATAATCAGCCTCTCCTCCCAACCGACTGCAGCTCTTTATGCCCACAGGTTCTGTCCCTATTCTTCAATAAAACCACCTTTTTACACTGAAGACATCTCAAGAATTCTTTCTTGGCCATCAGCTTCAAAGCCCAACATTTCCACATCACAAAGAAGTCCTTCTGTACAGTTTGGATTACTTGAAGAGATTTCATTATATTAATTTTCTCAGCATTGGTCCAATTTACTACATGCCAGTTTATTTTTTATTCTTTAAATATTCATTGAGACTTACAGTTCTAGTTTCTGAAGACATAATAATGAAAGAAACACAAGCACCTCTGAAATTTTATATGCTAGAAGCAATGTGTAGAAGGCAAACAATCAAAAAATTTAAAATGTTTGGGATGAGTCAAATCATTTCAATAAATTATTCAGTAGACAATTCTGGAGTTACTTCTAAGGTCTTCTTTATATACAGGATCATGTGTGGATAGCAGATTCTGGGACAGTCACAAGACTCCTATCTCCAGAAGTTAATAGAAATATGGTAATTTCCATGAGATAAAATAAGAGTTTTAATAAGGGAAGTATTAGAGGTAGAAACAATGGGCAGAAAACTTAAATTCAGAAAAGACCTGTTGTTCTCAATCCTGGCTATACATAGAATAACTCAAGGAGTTTTCAAAAACTTTAATGCCCAGGTTGTGCCCCCAAAAAAATTCATTCAAAATTTTTTCTGGCATCAAGAAATACAGATATCTGTATTTTAAAGTTCTCAGGTAATTCCAAATGCAGGAAAACCTGAAATCTACTGACTAGGGATGACATTACAGAAGACAGTACTTTCTTTCTGTGTGATTATTTATAGATAAGTAGTCATTAGTCAAGTAAAGGAATAAGGTTAAGGTTAGTGAGGGAAGGGATCAGAATATTTTCCAGTGGGAGAGGAAAAATAGTGCAGGGCTTATGGATTTGAAAGTTAAAAGGTATCAATAAAGTTGAAGGTAATAGAGTTACATCTATTGTGGAATATAGGAAAAGAAAATACAGAATCTAGTAAATTGCACCTAAGTGTTTGCATTTGTCTCAAAGCTTATGATTCTTAAATGTTTGTGTGCTTAAGAATCACTTGATTCATTTTTTTTTTCAAACTGAGGGTTGGTGGGGGGTGGGAAGGAAGGGATGGGGTGGCTGGGTGATGAACACTGGGGAGGGTATGTGCTACGGTGAGTGCTGTGAGTTGTGTAAGACTGATAATCCACAGACCTGTACCCTTCAGGCAAATAATACATTATATGCTAAAATAATAATAATAATAACAACAAAGCACTATAAGGGGGAAAAAAGAATCACTTGAGAAGCTTTTCAAAAAGTGCAAATTTCTGAACTCCTCTCCCCAGAGATTCTGATTCCTTAGATCTGGAATAGGAAAGAGGAATGCTAATTTTAAATAAATATCTGTACATTATTTTGATCTATGTTATAGAAAAACAAATATAGAGGGGAAAAAGAGAAGGGCATAATTCAGATTTGTTAATTAGAAAGATTAGAAAGATTCTTCTCAGTCAAGAATGGATTTGAGAAACTCAACACTAGACTCAAAGACACCAGTCTGTTTTGAGGGTTTGTATCAGGGCAGAAAAGAGGTGATTGAAGCTTGGATTACACTAGTAGCAAATCAAGAGAGAACAAGCTTTCAGTTTTTACATTAAAAAATCTAAATCTTGTGTTTTTTTCTTATTTTAAAGATTCATTCATTTATTTAATGGGGAGAGAGAGAGAGAGAGCAGGCAGAGTGCAGAGGGAATCTCAAGCAGATTCCCTGCTAAGCTCAGAGTGCAAGGTGTGGCTGGATGCCGGGACCTGAGATCATGACCTGAGCTGACATAAGAGTCAGACACTCAAAGGACTAAGCCATCCAGGTGCCGCCAAATCTTATGCTTTCTGGGTGATGGACATTAAGGAGGATATGTGATGTGATGAGCACTGGGTTTATATTCCAACTAATGATATATTGAACATTACATCAAAAACTAATGATGTACCATATGTTGGCTAATTGAATTTTAATTTAAAAAATCTAATGATAATTGACCTGTTTTGTTCTTTTTTTTAAAATCAAACCAATTTAATATTTTAAAATTTCCTTGGTTTTATTTATTACCTGTTTTTGTTTTCTTTTTCAACCCTTTAGTTTTCTTTTAATGTCAACTCTTAAGTAGCCAGGGCGCAATGGCCTTGCTAATTGATTACCAGGCCTTATGTTGTTTATCTGCCAGTAGTTTTTAGAATTTCTGAAGTTAGCTAGACAGCTAAGGAATTGCCCATTGACAAGCTTAACTGGCATGCCCTCCCTATAACTTTACACAATATAGAGATGTAATGACAAAGGGTTTTATTGTTTTATTTTAATTAAAACTAAAATTTTCATTATCATATACAACAGTTCATTCTAAGAGATAATCTTTAATTAGATTTTAATTCTCTGCCTATCCCAGCTTCTACCTTAGCCGCTCATCAAGCATTTAATGTTCTTAAAATTAGCACTTAATTGCCCAACAACATATGATGTAAACATTCAATCTTTTGGAGAGTTTAAATGATGATAAATAGTTAAATACTTCCTTTGTAGGAAGTAATTTTCACGTGTCTAATCCTATGTATCATAAGATTTTAATAAGGAGAAAGGATAAAAAATATTAATAAAAGTTTTAGGTATTTATTTTATACTGCAGGTTTCTTTTTCTGGTGTCATATATAATTATCTATCTTTCCATGCCTAATTTAACTTTTCCTTCCTTTTTATTTTTAAGATCCTGTGCTAGCAGCAATTTATTTTGATTTTGGTTCTCCCAGCACTGTCCACAAATTCTTGTACTACACAGACATACTTACTTATCTTTATGATTTTCCCAATCTAATCCGCTTAGAAAAGTTCACACCTTATTCAAATCATCTACCAGGTTACTCTTTCATATTTTATTTTCATGGGTATAGTTTATTTCTTTGCCCTTATTATTACGTCTTAGAAACTGCCAGCATCCAATTTTGCTATAGACTTCCTGTCAATGTGTTCTTCCCAACCAGTTGTCTGAGCTTGCTGATGCATACATTTTTAAAGTCCATTTTCCTGGTTCTTTCATTCCCTTCCAATTCATGATCATTATCTCCTAAATTGCCTTCCACTATTACATTTTCAGCATATGAAATATAAGTAATGAAAAACTTTGCCAGCATTTGGTCGTCTATTTTGAAATTTAGCGTCTTTAGAAAAGTTTTGAAGCCAGAAGTATACTTCCTTTTTATAATTTGACAATTTATTTTAAAGCTAAGTGATTGGGAGTTCAAAACATGCTCAAATAGTTTAAAGGTGATCCATTTACTTGACAACATGTCTTGTGGTATGCCTGAATTTGCTGAAATATCATCTTATTTAGGATTTTTTAGGGAGAAGTGTCCAAACTAGATGGGATAGTTCTGTATATTAAAAAGAAGACTGATGTTTGTTTCTTTTAGTTGGTTTTTAAGCAATGTTTCTTTTCACTTTTATTTTTTTCCTGAAAGAAATCTTATTGTATCAACCAATTATATCACTTTTTAGAATTTAATTGCAGTGATTATTCACTTAAAATTTCTATAGAGTTTACAAAATAACACTGCTCTGAAAAAGTTGATATTGATCTGACTACCCACTGGTGGCGACAACAGGTAGCATAAGGTGTACATTTATGTTTTGAAACTGAAACCAATTTTCTATTAAAGTTCAGATTACAAACCTCAAAAATGTTTCAGAAGTCACCTCCTGGAAAACAAAGAAAAACAGTCGTTCAGTAAGAACCTCATGTTTTTTCTCATATCTAAAATAGGCCTGTAACATCAGCATACATTTATACTAACAGTAGTCTTATTTTAAACTTATTTTTAAAAACTACCAGCTGTATTTGTCAAAGTATCATGATACCAAGAATAGGAATACTGAAATATTTTTTAATTGAGGTATAATTGACATAGTGACATATTAATTTTAGGTATACAGACAATGATTCAATATTTGTACATATTGCCAACTGATCATTAGTCCACTTGATATCCATCATGCTACAGTGATAACAAAATTATTTTTTCTGTGTTGAGAACTTTCAAGATCCACTCTCCTAGCTACTTTCAAATATGCAATACAGTATTATTAACTACATCACCATTCTGCTCATTATATCTCCAATGACTTACTCATTTTATAATATTTATATACTATTTAATATTTTAAGTTTACATGAATTTAACTGAAAAATATGAATTCAAATAAGTTTAATATAATTCCTTGAAGTGTCTTTTGTTCAAACAAATCCTTGGAAATATAGTTTAAGGTGACAATGTTAAACTTAACCTGAGCCATCTCCCCATCCCTTTTGTCTTCCAGGAAATGACTTATTACAAAGAACCATTCTTCTTCAGTGACTTAGTTAACATTCACTGCTGTCCTCTAGTTTAGTTACTAAAAGATCAGACACAGCCTGCATATCCCCATCCTTTGTCTCATAAATGATTAGCTGAACTGTTCATAACCACTAGCCAATCTGGACAAAATACCTGATAATTTGACTTGAGTAAACTTTAAACTTCTCTCCTCCCCCCAGGTTCCTGACCTTTGGGACCCACTTAACCTCTTCAAGCCGGAACCACCATCAGAATATAAAATGACAACGGGCGCCTGGGTGGCTCAGTGGGTTAAAGCCTCTGCCTTCAGCTTGGGTCATGATCTCAGGGTCCTGGGATCAAGGCTCACAGTGGGTTCTCTGCTCAGCAGGGAGCCTGCTTCCTCAGCTCTCTCTGCCTGCCTCTCTGCCTACTTGTGATCTCTCTCTCTGTCAAATAAATAAATAAAAATCTTTAAAAAATAAAAATAAATAAAAAAAAAATAAAAGAATATAAAATAACCCCTCGGTAAAGGCCTTCTCAATAATTGACTGACTACAAAACAAGCAAAGACAGTTTCTGGTCATCTGATTACACCATCCATTCTCCGGCACTGGATTATTTTTAATTTGTTTTCTCCTCTCTAGGAAACAAAAGCTTTTTCTGCCTGACCACTGAAACACTTGCAGATCTCCTAGTTAGAAGTTCATAGTCCTATTGCAGAAGATCCAGCAGTAATCCTTTACTTAAATATAGTCATTACTTAGGTAAGTCTGGATTTGTTTTTATTTGATAAAGGTAATTACAGTAAGCATAAGAAATTCTCACTTAAATGGATTCTAGGGCACCTGGGTGGCTCAGTGGGTTAAAGCCTCTGCTTTCAGCTCAGGTCATGATCTCAGGGTCCTGGGATTGAGGCCCACATCGGGCTCTCTGCTCAGCAGGGAGCCTGCCTCCTCCTCTCTCTCTGCCTGCCTCTCTGCCTACTTGTGATCTCTCTCTCTGTCAAATAAATAAATAAAATAAATCTTTTTAAAAAAATGGATTCTAAATAAGTATGTGCTCAACATTTGAACATAAATGCCTCTTAACTAATTAAACTGATTTTAAGACTTATGATCTAGAGAGAGAAAGACAGACAGAATGTGCAGTTGTGTGTGTGTGTGTATGTGTGTGAAAACAGAGGGCACTTTATTATTAATAAATGTTGGAAAATATATTACAAAATATATTGGAGAAAAATAAGATAATTATATAATTATCAAGTTAGTGTTATTGTTCATAATATTATTTTCTTAGATTATTTAAAATAATAAGAGCTCCTGGGTGGCTCTGTGGGTTAAGCCTCTGTCTTCGGCTCAGGTCATGATCTCAGGGTCCTGGGTTTGAGCCCCACATCAGGCTTTCTGCTCAGCAGGGAGCTGATTCTCCCCTCTCTCTGCCTGAGCCTCTGACTCTCTGTGATCTCTATCTCTCTCTCTCTCTGTCAAATAAATAAATAAAATCTTTTAAAAAAGTAATAATAAACTATGGGGATGCCTGGGTGGTTCAGTTAAGCATTTGGCTCTTAATCAGATCACGATTTCAGGGTCCTGAGATCAAGCCCTCTGGTCGGGCTCTGTGCTCAGCACAATGTCTGCTTGTCCCTCTCCCTCTGTTCCTCCCCCTGCCCTCTCTCTCTCTCTCTCATAAATAAACTAAATCCTTTTAAATTAATTAATTAATTATGTTAAATGAATGAAATTTGTGTCTCAAATACAATGTAAGAAGCTATAAATATACAGTAAAGGAAAAAGAAAAAAGGAAAAGAAAAGAAATTTCCTATTAAAATCAATTTAATTATTATTCATGGAACAGATCTTACACATTCTTTGAGTAAAGAAAAAGGGACCATTATTATACAACTCACTTTATAATACTGGTACCAAACATGACCAAGCAGTAAGGAAAAAGAAAATTATAGAACAATGTCACTTATGAACACAGATAAATAAAGTATTAGTAAATCAAATTTAACTATATATTAATCACAATAAAATGATTATACCTCTCATTACCTCTCATATTACAAAATATGTGTTTCCTGGAAGAAAGGAAGAAAAATGATGCTTTTGAAAAGTGTTGAGTTTTCCTTTGTTATATTTTTTAATAATGTCTGTTAGTCACTTCAGAGGCTTTTAAAGCTCAATGAATTCACTATTTCACTAAGGACAGAGTCTCAGAGCCACAGACACAAACATTCACAGAAACAATATATGTGATCGGGTTAGCTTTCTCTATTACCGTTTAAATCTTGATCATACATTGGAAGCAATAGCTTTTCAGGGTCAACTGAATTGTTTCTTGTTTCCAATTGCTTGTATCTGGGGCATCTGTCACAGAGTGATACAATGAAACACTAAAGCCTCAGTTGGAGAAAGTCTGTACTTGTGGTTTTCACACACAAAGTACGATTCTTTAGCACCTTTGTTGTCTGAGAGTAAAGCTGAGTGTGGTTTCCTGCGAGCTCTAGAAATACGATAAACATATGCTCTCAGTGATCTGCTGAATTTGCTATCTAGATAAAATGAGATATTGCCTAACAATTAAGGTAAATTAAGCAGCTGTTTCTTACTATAGAGTGCTAATGCTGTTCAAAATTGTAAATTGTTGATGGAAGATCAGAATGGGAAGGAAACAATATGATTTCACATTTCTATAGCAGTTCTATTTTATGATTTTCGTAAGAAGGCAGTGTTTTTGTGTCTGCTGGTGACTAGAAATAAAATGATAATCCAAGGAGTCTGTTTAAAATGGGTAAATAGTAAAAGGTGAAAGAATTAGAACATGCCAGGTGATCATTTTCTGTATTTATATATGTAAAAAAAGTCAGATTCACTAAATGCTCACTACAAGAATGAATTAATAGTAATGTTGGGCATGTCAACTTCTCATTTGAAACTGAAGAATATAAAAGAATAAGCTGGAAAATATACAGCACTCATTATATACTAGAGAATAATGAGTACTCCAAAAACATTAAGAAGCAGGCCTACTGAACAGAAAGATTCAATATTGAAGTTTTGATGGAAAAGGATAGGAAAACACGGGTTCAACTGGTGAAAGCATTTGCTATTATCTATTCAACTAACTATACTTTGTCATGTTATTTGAATGTCTTTAAATGCTTTCTGAAGTATTTATATAACATCTAAAAATTAAGGGGAAAAAAGAAAGCTTTGTAGAAAACAGAAAAATAAGTTTTCCCATCATTGGCCCACATCAAATGATTCCTTTGTCTTAGATCTAAGAAATGTGTTTTCCTTTTCCTTCTCTGTTTCTTTTAGACATATGCTTGAATTACCAAGAGACAAAGATCACTTTATTTTCTTTTACATACATGAACGCAGCAAATAAAATTCCCTGTTTACATATACATAAATATCTCATTGAGATAGCTTTGTTTGGAGGTACCTGGGTGGCTCAGTCCTTAAGCGTCAGCCCTCAGCTCAGGTCATGAACCTGGAGCCCCAGGATTGAGTCCGCATCAGGCTCCCTGGTTAGCAGGATGCCCGCTTCTCCCTGTCTCACCCCCGTCCTCCACTTGTGTTCCCTCTCCAGCTGTGTTTCTCTCTGTCAAATAAATAAATAAAATCTTAAAAAGAAAAAAGAAAGAAAGAAAAAGAAATGTCTATTGACAGATTAGGGAAATCAAGAATTAGAGGAGTGCTTTAGTTATTTTTCTCCAGATGTAAAACATGTAGTTTCTTGTTTATCAAGAGACTATCCTGGGTCTATTTTTTTGAGAATGTTTAGTATATATTACAGCATAAGATACTGCAAATAGATATCTTATTTATCTTGACATGTGCACACAAACTAAAGGGCTAGGCATTGTTTGACCAGGAATTGGTTGATATGAACTGATAGGGCTAAGAAGTATCAGGGATGAAGAGGAAAAGTGGAAGTCAGGAGACTGTATTATTACATGGCAAAGAGAAAAGTTGGAAGATTTTGAAAGGGAGCTATTTCTGTATTCTTTTAAAATACTTTTTATTACATTTTTTCTTAAATCAAGTATTAATTCTTACACTTACAAGAGCAGAATAAACCAGAATTTATCTGGATGCCTTTACATATGAACACTGAGTATTAAAAGAAAGTAAAATAAATAAATTTAACACTAATAAGTGCCCTGTGTTTATCACTTACCCATACCCCAAATCATTGATTTTAGTTAAATGGGCAAGTATTATGAATTAAATATCACACATGACAAAGAGAGAAGAACAGAGAGTAAAGATGTTTATCTCCTTCTTTTTAGCTCAAAAGAATAGCCTTTATAAAATATGTGTCATATCCCATAAACATAAGATTATCAATGTTTTATTATTATTTCCATGTAATATATGATCCTAAATTTATCATTTTCTTGAGTTTATGGGTTGTTTGTATAATTCCGCTGATCTGGGATAGACTCTGCTGATCATCTTATCTGCTGACGGCTTGGGCTGTCTGGTCTAGAAAGTGTCACCTTAGACAGCTGTTTTTCCCACTTGACTCTCATATCATTCCAGCAGGGTTGTAAGGGAATGTTCTCACAATTATAGCACATTCCTCACGAAAAGAAGCCAAACTACAAAGACACTTGATCAAGCTTTTAGTGCAGCATGTTTGCTCTTTTTTCCATCAGACAAGGAAAAATACAACACTACACTAAAGTCAGAGAATGGAGCAGCTGACTTACTCTTTCTGATAAGTCACATTATAAAAGATCCAGATATAGGAGGGGTTTGAAATTAAGTCCATGCCATTATTCTCTATACCACAGTAAATATTCCTTCTGCAGATAATTATTGAAAATCTATGGACAAGGTGCCTGGTTTGCTCAGTCGGTTATGTACCCGACTCTTGATTTTTGGCTCAGATCATGAACTTCAAGGTCTTGGAACTGAGCCTCATGTTGGAGATTCTCTCTCTCCCTCTCCCTTCCTCTTCTCTACTGCTCATGCTCTAAATAAATAAACAAATAAATAAATAAATATTTGAAAATCTATGGAATGTCATGAAAAAATATAGAAGTGGCTCCAAAGATGCATAGAAATGAAAGACAAAGACATGTTCCCATAGGCTAAAAGGAAGCATAGATGAACAGACTTTGAAAGTTATAGTTTTGGTAGATTAGGATTGTATCATACTCTTGAAGTTAAAGTATATGAGCAAAGACAGAAGGAAAAGGGGTTTTGAAGTTTTACTTTAAAGACTACTGCTATAG